>WNWK01000344.1:372227-528231 GCA_009830355.1 Cherax destructor
CTATTGATGAGCTATGACTCGATCCATGACAACACTTTTCCCACAATGCCTCTGGTGAGGTACTCTATCAAAAGCCTTACTAAAGTCTAAATAAACAATATCGAATTCTTTATCGTGATCAAAAGCCTCAAAAGCTTTACTAAAGAAGGGTAATAAATTAGATAGGCAGGAACGGCCCATCATGAATCCATGCTGAGTATCATTAATCAAATTATGGTTTTCTAGATGGCTTCTTATAATATTAGCTATAATTGACTCTAGTAATTAGTCTACAATTGTTGTCAGGCTTATTGGGCTGTAATTTGACGGTAGTGACTTGTCCCCTGCTATAAAAATAAAAATTACACTACACCTGTTTGACATGTGCAATCTAGGAATATTTATTGTAGACATTAGACAATCCAGTGGCTTTATCAATACAAATTCTAGAACATAATTTGAATACAGTAGAACTATATACAACTGCAACGACTATGGAGTGAAAATTTGTATTGATAAAGCCACTAGATGACGAAACGTCTACAATAAAGATAACCAGATGTTGCACGTGAGTCTAATTTTCATCAGTTATAGAGATGTTTTAGCTATAGATTGATTTTGGGATAACTCTTACGTTGCCAATGGTATTTACGTAGGTCCTGTGTGAGTTGTAATAATAGTTTAAACTAAGAGTTAGTGGTCACCATCTTTCCTATAACTATAACAATAAACTTACCTTCACTAGTAATAGTTGTTTGGATGGTCTTCACTGGAATGGTATCAATCTTCGTAATTGATATCCACAAATTGATTAAATAGACACGTAAGAAAACACTAGGATATATTTGAAGCAAATGTTAGATCATGGGATCTTGATCACTTCTAACAAACAGTGATTATAATGAAAGTATATATAGGCTGAGAGAGGTGTGACACCTGACAATAAGGTCATGTGACACAAGTCTGAGCCCCTCACTCACAAGAGCCAGCCTCAGGTGTCAGGATGACCTGCAAAATAAATAAAATATATTATTATTATTATTATTATTATTATTACTATTATTATTATAATCATTATTAAACAGTATTGTACAAGAATAGCATTCAATACCGACAAGATGAAAATTAGACGTAAATGAATTGTTCAGAGAACAAACAAGTTGATAGATTAGATTGATGGACTGACTACATCGGAAAAATAAACACATAAGCAGTATAATGTGATCCTATATTGACAACGTTTCGCCCACGCAGTGGCTTTATCGAGTCACAGACAGATCTAGTTAAAAACATTGTGTGACCTAAAGGACCTGCAGTGTACCATTCTTGAGTTCTAGGTGGGGGAAAATTGTTGTCATGGATCGAGTCATGGCTCACCAATAGGAAGCAGAGAGTGTGCATAAATGGGGTTAAATCCGAATGGGGACTTGTAACAAGTGGTGTTCCACAGGGATCAGTCTTAGACCCGTTGTTATTACTAGTGATATGAGCAAATTCGCCGACGACACGAAGATAGGTAGGATAATTGATTCAAACATAGATGTCATAGAACTTCAGGAAGATTTAAACAAACTTAATTCGTGGTCAGAAAAGTGGCAGATGCAGTTCACTGTAGATAAATGTAAGGTTCTGAAGCTCGGAAGTGTCCATAACCCAAGCACTTATAAGTTAAATAACGTAGAACTCAGCCATACACATTGCGAGAAGGACTTGGGGGTGATGGTAAGCAGCAACCTTAAACCAAGACAGCAATGCCTAAGGGTACGTAATAAGGCAAATAGATTACTGGGATTTATATCAAAAGTGTTAGCAACAGAAGTCCTGAGGTTATATTACAGCTTTATACATCGTTAGTAAGGCCTCACCTAGATTACGCAGCTCAGTTCTGGTCTCCATATTACAGAATGGACATAAATTCGTTAGAAAACATTCAGCGTAGAATGGGGGGGGGGGGGGGGGGGGGGGGGGGGGGGGGGGGGGGGGGGGGGGGGGGGGGGGGGGGGGGGGGGGGGGGGGGGGGGGGGGGGGGGGGGGGGGGGGGGGGGGGGGGGGGGGGGGGGGGGGGGGGGGGGGGGGGGGGGGGGGGGGGGGGGGGGGGGGGGGGGGGGGGGGGGGGGGGGGGGGGGGGGGGGGGGGTTTTTTTTTTTTTTTTTTTTTTTTTTTTTTTTTTTTTTTTTTTTTTTTTTTTTTTTTTTTTTTTTTTTTTTTTTTTTTTTTTTTTTTTTTTTTTTTTTTTTTTTTTTTTTTTTTTTTTTTTTTTTTTTTTTTTTTTTTTTTTTTTTTTTTTTTTTTTTTTTTTTTTTTTTTTTTTTTTTTTGGATATACAGATGAGTGATGATTCTAGGATTCTTCGGTATTGCGTGTTGTCTTTTCTGGCGATGAGTCTTGCGTTTCTGTAGTTGATTAAATGGTTGTGTAAATTTCGGTGTGGAACACAGGCATTTCTTGAGTCGTCAGATCTGCCTGCGTACTGGTGTTCTGAAATGCGTGTTTGTAGGTCTCTGGATGTTTCGCCAAGAATGGTACACTGCAGGTCCTTTAAGTCACACTATGTTTTTAACTATCACACTACTTTTAAGACTCACATGCAGCTTTCTCCACCTGACCCAGCATTCTCCACCTGACTGTACCCTATATATATCTCCATGTTGCTCATTTTCCAGGTAGATCTGTCTCACTATACATCACTAGTGAGACCTCATTTGGATTATGCAGCTCAGTTTTGGTCTCCTTACTACAGGATGGATATAGATTCATTGGAGAACATACAAAGAAGAATGACTAAAATGATTTACAGTATAAGAAATCTCCCGTATGAAGATAGACTTAGAGCATTGAATCTCCACTCTCTGGAGAGACGTAGAATGAGGGGAGATATCATCGAGGTGTACAAGTGGATGATGGGCATAAACAAAGGAGATATTAATAAAATACTGAGGATATCGAACCAAGTAAGAACCAGAAATAACGGATTTAAATTGGATAAATTTAGATTTAGAAAGGAAGGGTGGGAACCCTGTCAGAAGGGTGGGAACCCTGTTTGAAGGGTGGGAACCCTGTCATATGTGGTATTTTGCCAAGGAGAGGAGTTGGAAATGAATGGTTGTCCAGGGCAATTGGTGTCAATTGCTGGCTGGACAAATACTGTAAGGAAAATGCAGTAACATTCATTGACAACTGGGACCTCTTCTATGGCAGAAATGACATGTATGCCAGGGATGGGGTTCACTTATCTAGGTCTGGGGTGGGGGCACTGGCAACTGCAGTGGAGGGAGCTGTTAGGGCTTTAAACTAGAAAAAGTTAGTGGTATGGGTTATGGGGAAAACAGTGAAGTCCCAGTGTAGTAATGTTATAAATTCTAGGGAACTAGTAATAGGCAGAATAAGGTGGATATTGGAAAGCCAGTGGCACTAGGTGACAAGGACAGTAATAGGTATAAGGGAAAAACAGAAATGAGCAGGAAGGGTAAAGAGAAAGGAGGGTCTTTAAGTGTATATTTCACCAATAGTCGTAGTGCTAGGAATAAGATGGACGAGTTGAGAGTAGTTGCAAGTACAGGTAATATTGATGTTTTTGCAATAACTGAAACATGGTTTAATATGAAAAATCGGGACTTGCCTGCCGAATGTCACATTCAGGGTTTTAAATTGTTCCAAGTAGACAGAAGTATCGGGAAGGGGGGTGGGGTGGCACTCTATGTCCGTGATCATTTAAATTGTTGTATAAAAATGGGTATAAAGTCTGAATTAACACATACAGAGTCTGTCTGGATAGAATTTTCAGAGGGCATGAAAAATTGATTTTAGGTGTGATATACCGTCCCCAAACTTAGATAGGGACCAAGGGAGACTACTATGGGAGGAAATTGTTAAGGCCACAATGCACGATAACGTAGTTATTCTGGGTGACTTCAACTTTAGTCAAATTGATTGGAATTTTTGACTGGGAATTTTGAATCTAACGATTTCTTAGAAGTAGTTCAAGATTGTTTTTGAAGCAGTTTGTGACAGAACCTACAAGGGAAATAATCTGCTTGACTTAGTTCTGGCAAACAAGGAAACCCTTGTTAATAATTTAGAAATTACAGAGGAACTCGGCGCAAGCGACCACAAATCAATTACCTTTGGCATTAAGAACATAAGAACATAAGAAAGGAGGAACACTGCAGCAGGCCTGTTGGCCCATACTAGGCAGGTCCTTCACAATCCATCCCACTAACAGAATATTTGCTCAACCCAATTTTCAAAGCTACCCAAGAAATAAGCTTTGACAATTCTACCCACTCATGCGCGAGTCCCACTCAAATCCAACCCCTCTCACTCATGAATTTATCAACCTAAATTTGAAACTACCCAAGGTCCTAGCTTCAATAACCCTACTAGGCAGACTGTTCCACTCATCAACTACCCTATTTCCAAACCAATACTTTCCTATATCCTTTCTAAATCTAAACTTATCTAACTTGAATCCATTATTGCGGGTTCTCTCGTGGAGAGATATCCTCAAGACCTTATTTATATCCCCTTTGTTAATACCCATTTTCCACTTGTATACCTCGATCATGTCTCCCCTCATTCTACGTCTTACAAGTGAATGTAATTTTAGGGTCTTCAATCTTTCTTCGTAAGGAAGATTTCTAATGCTATGTATTAATTTAGTCATTCTACGCTGAATGTTTTCTAACGAATTTATGTCCATTCTGTAATATGGAGACCAGAACTGAGCTGCGTAATCTAGGTGAGGCCTTACTAATGATGTATAAAGCTGTAATATAACCTCTGGACTTCTGTTGCTAACACCTCTTGATATAAATCCCAGTAATCTATTTGCCTTATTACGTACGCTTAGGCATTGCTGTCTTGGTTTAAGGTTGCTGCTTACCATCACCCCCAAGTCCTTCTCGCAATCTGTATGGCTAAGTTCTACGTTATTTAACTTATAAGTGCTTGGGTTATGGACACTCCCGAGCTTCAGAACCTTGCATTTATCTACATTGAACTGCATCTGCCACTTTTCTGACCACGAATTAAGTTTGTCTAAATCTTCCTGAAGTTCTATGACATCTATGTTTGAATCAATTATCCTACCTATCTTCGTGTCGTCGGCGAATTTGCTCATATCACTAGTAATTCCCTCATCAAGGTCATTGATATATATTATAAATAACAATGGGCCTAAGACTGATCCCTGTGGAACACCACTTGTTACAAGTCCCCATTCGGATTTAACCCCATTTATGCACACTCTCTGCTTCCTATTGGTGAGCCATGACTCGATCCATGACAGCACTTTTCCCCCAATGCCATGAGCTGCCACTTTCTTTAACAGTCTCTGGTGCGGTACTCTATCAAAAGCCTTACTAAAGTCTAAATAAACAATATCGAATTCTTTATCGTGATCAACAGCCTCAAAAGCTTTACTGAAGAAGGTTAATAAATTAGATAGGCAGGAACGGCCCCTCGTGAATCCATGCTGGGTATCATTAATCAAATTATAGTTATCTAGATGGCTTCTAATAATATCAGCTATAATTGACTCTAGTAATTTGCCTACAATTGAGGTCAGGCTTATTGGGCGGTAGTTTGACGGTAGTGACTTGTCCCCTGCTTTAAAAATAGGAATTACATTAGCCATCTTCCACATATCAGACACTACACCTGTTTGAAGAGATAAATTAAAAATGTTAGATATTGGTTCACAGAGTTCCATTTTGCATTCCTTAAGAACCCTTGCAAAAAGCTCATCAGGACCCGGCGATTTATTTTGTTTCAGTCGGTCCAGCTGTTTCATAATCATTTCGCTAGTGACTGTGATATTACATAATTTATCTTCTTCTGGGCCTCTGTAAAAATTAATTACTGGGATATTATTAATGTCTTCCTGTGTGAAAACCGAGAAAATAATTATTAAAAATAGAGCACATATCATTCTCCTTGTCAGTAAGATGCCCAAAGTTATTTTTAAGGGACCTATCTTATCCCTAACTTTTGTTCTATAAACCTGGAAAAAACTTTTTGGGTTAGTTTTTGAATCCCTAGCAACTTTAATTTCATAGTCCCGTTTAGATTTTCTTATTCCCTTTTTAACGTCCCTTTAATGTCAGTATACTGATTTATAAGATGACCCTCACCTCTTTTATGCGCCTATAAATTCCTTTCTTCTGCCCTAAAAGATATTTGAGCCTATTATTCATCCATTTTGGGTCATTTCTACTTGATCTAATTTCTTTATACGGGATAAATGTTCTTTGGGCAGCCTGTATAGTGTTAAGAAAACTGTCATATTGATACCTCTCTTCTTCACCCCAGTCCACAGTTGATAAGTGTTCTCTAAGTCCATTATAATCTGCTAAGCGAAAATCTGGGACCATTACTGAATTATCCCTACTATCATACATCCATTCAATGCTAAAGGTAATTGACTTGTGGTCGCTTGAGCCGAGTTCCTCTGTAATTTCTAAATTATTAACAAGGGTTTCCTTGCTTGCCAGAACCAAGTCAAGTAGGTTATTTCCCTTGTAGGTTCTGTTACAAACTGCTTCAAAAGCAATCCTGAACTACTTCTAAAAAGTCGTTAGATTCTAAATTCCCTGTCATGAAATTCCAATCAATCTGACTAAAGTTAAAGTCCCTAGAATTACTACGTTATCGTGTCTTGTGGCCTTAACAATTTCCTCCCAAAGTAGTCTCCCTTGTTCCCTATCTAAGTTTGGAGGACGGTAAATCACGCCTAAAATCAATTTTTCACACCCCTCTGAAAATTCTATCCAGACAGACTCTGTATGTGTTAATTCAGACTTTATACCCGTTTTTATGCAACAATTTAAATGATCACGGACATAGAGTGCCACCCCACCCCTTTCCCGATACTTCTGTCTACTTGGAACAATTTAAAACCCTGAATGTGACATTCGGCAGGCAAGTCCGATTTTTCATATTAAACCATGTCTCAGTTATTGCAAAAACATCAATATTACCCGTACTTGCAACTAATCTCAACTCGTCCATCTTATTCCTAGCACTACGACTATTGGTGTAATATATATTTAGAGACCCTCCTTTCTCTTTACCCTTCCTGCTCATCTCTGTTTTTCCACTATACCTATTACTGTCCTTGTCATCTAGTGTCACTAGCTTTCCACTGTCCACCTTATTCTGCCTATTACTAGTTCTCCTACAACTTATAATATTACTACACTGGGACTTCTCTGTTTTCCCCCCAAAACCCAATGGAAGTTTCATAGTAGGAATAACTCAGTAACGGTCCCAGATTTTCGCTTAGCAGATTACAATGGACTTAGAGAACACTTATCATCTGTGGACTGGGGTAATGAAGAGAGCTATCAATATGACAGTTTTCTGAACACTATACATGCTGCCCAAAGAACATTTATCCCATATAAAGAAATTAGATCGAATAGAAATGACCCAAAATGGATGAATAATAGGCTCAAATATCTTTTAGGGCAGAAGAAAGGAATTTATAGGCGTATCAAAAGAGGTGAGGGTCATCTTAGAATCAGTATATTGACATTAAGAGGGACGTTAAAAGGGGATAAGAAAAGCTAAGCGGGACTACGAAATTAAAGTTGCTAGGGATTCGAAAACTAACCCAAAAGTTTTTCCAGGTGTATAGAACAAAAGTTAGAGATAAGATAGGTCCCCTTAAAAATAATTATGGGTATCTTACTGACAAAGAGAATGAAATGTGCTCTATTTTTAATAATTATTTTCTCTCGGTTTTCACTCAGGAAGACACTAATAATATCCCAAGAATTAGGTATTTTAGTGGGCCTGAAGAAGATAAATTATGTAGTATCACAGTCACTAGCGAAATGGTTATCAAACAGATAGACCGTTTGAAGCAAAATAAATCGCCAGGCCCTGATGAGCTTTTTCAAGGGTTCTTAAGGAATGCAAAATTGAACTCTGTGAACCCTTAACTAACATTTTTAACCTATCTCTTCAAACAGGTGTAGTGTCTGATACGTGGAAGATGGCTAATGTAATTCCTATTTTTAAAGCAGGGGACAAGTCGTTACCATCAAATTACCGCCCAATAAGTCTAACTTCAATTGTAGGCAAATTATTAGAGTCGATTATAGCTGATAACATAAGAAGCCATCTCGATAGGCATAATTTGATTAATGATACTCAACATGGATTCACCAGGGGCCGTTCCTGCCTAACTAATTTATTAACTTTTTCAGTAAGGCTTTTGAGGCAGTTGATCATGATAAAGAATTCGATATTGTTTATTTGGATTTTAGTAAGGCTTTTGATAGAGTACCACATCAGAGACTGTTAAAGAAAGTGGCTGCTCACGGCATTGGAGGAAAAGTGTTTTCATGGATCGAGTCATGGCTCACCAATAGGAAGCAGAGGTGTGCATTAATGGGGTTAAATCTGAGTGGGGATCTGTAACAAGTGGCGTTCCACAGGGATCGGTTTTAGGCCCGTTGTTGTTTATAATATATATAAATGACCTTGACGAGGGAATTACTAGTGATATGAGCAAATTCGCTGATGACACGAAGATAGGTAGGATAATCGATTCAGACGTAGATGTCACGGAACTTCAGGAGGATTTAGACAAACTCAATTCCTGGTCAGAAAAGTGGCAGATGCAGTTCAATGTAGATAAATGCAAGGTTCTGAAGCTCGGGAGTGTCCATAACCCAAGCACTTATAAGTTAAATAACGTAGAACTTAGCCATACAGACTGCGAGAAGGACTTGGGGTGATGGTAAGCAGCAACCTTAAACCAAGACAGCAATGCCTAAGCGTACGTAATAAGGCAAATAGATTACTGGGATTTATATCAAGAAGTGTTAGCAACAGAAGTCCAGAGGTTATATTACAGCTTTATACATCATTAGTAAGGCCTCATCTAGATTACGCAGCTCAGTTTTGGTCTCCATATTACAGAATGGACATAAATTCGTTAGAAAACATTCAGCGTAGAATGACTAAATTAATACATAGCATTAGAAATCTTCCTTACGAAGAAAGATTGAAGACCCTAAAATTACATTCACTTGTAAGACGTAGAATGAGGGAGACATGATCGAGGTATACAAGTGGAAAATGGGTATTAACAAAGGGGATATAAATAAGGTCTTGAGGATATCTCTCCAAGAGAGAACCCGCAATAATGGATTCAAGTTAGATAAGTTTAGATTTAGAAAGGATATAGGAAAGTATTGGTTTGGAAATAGGGTAGTTGATGAGTGGAACAGTCTGCCTAGTAGGGTTATTGAAGCTAGGACCTTGGGTAGTTTCAAATTTAGGTTGGATAAATTCATGAGTGAGAGGGGTTGGATTTGAGTGGGACTCGCGCATGAGTGGGTAGAATTGTCAAAGCTTATTTCTTGGGTAGCATTGAAAATTTGGTTGAGCAAATATTCTGTTAGTGGGACGGATTGTGAAGGACCTGCCTAGTATGGGTAAACAGGCCTGCTGCAGTGCTCCTCCTTTCTTATGTTTCTTATGTTCTTATGTTCTTATTTCTTGGGTAGCATTGAAAATTAGGTTGAACAAATATTCTGTTAGTGGGATGGAATGTGAAGGACCTGCCTAGAATGGGCCAACAGGCCTGCTGCAGTGTTCCTCCTTTCTTATGTTCTTATGTTCTTACATAGGCAAGTACTGGTTTTCGAACAGAGTTGTAGATGCGTGGAACAATCTTCCGAGTAGGGTGATAGAGGCTAGGACCTTGGGTGGCTTTAAAAAGAGATTGGACAAATATATGAGTGGGAAGGGCTGGGTTTGATTAGTGTCGTGAGTACAGGAGTAAATTCTTAGGTAGTGGTGGTTTTGATAAGGACCTGCCTTGTATGGGCCAGTAGGCCTTCTGCAGTGTTCCTCCATTCTTATGTTCTTATGTTCTTATGTTATGTCTGTGACTCAATAAAGCCCACTGCGTGGGCGAAACGTTGTCAATAAAGGATCACATTATACTGCTTATGTGTTTATTTTTCCATAAATGCAAGGTTCTGAAGCTCGGGAGTGTCCATAACCCAAGCACTTATAAGTTAAATAACGTAGAACTTAGCCATACAGATTGCGAGAAGGACTTGGGGGTGATGGTAAGCAGCAACCTTAAACCAAGACAGCAATGCCTAAGCGTACGTAATAAGGCAAATAGATTACTGGGATTTATATCAAGAAGTGTTAGCAACAGAAGTCCAGAGGTTATATTACAGCTTTATACATCATTAGTAAGGCCTCACCTAGATTACGCAGCTCAGTTCTGGTCTCCATATTACAGAATGGACATAAATTCGTTAGAAAACATTCAGCGTAGAATGACTAAATTAATACATAGCATTAGAAATCTTCCTTACGAAGAAAGATTGAAGACCCTAAAATTACATTCACTTGTAAGACGTAGAATGAGGGAGACATGATCGAGGTATACAAGTGGAAAATGGTATTAACAAAGGGGATATAAATAAGGTCTTGAGGATATCTCTCCAAGAGAGAACCCGCAATAATGGATTCAAGTTAGATAAGTTTAGATTTAGAAAGGATATAGGAAAGTATTGGTTTGGAAATAGGGTAGTTGATGAGTGGAACAGTCTGCCTAGTAGGGTTATTGAAGCTAGGACCTTGGGTAGTTTCAAATTTTGGTTGGATAAATTCATGAGTGAGAGGGTTGGATTTGAGTGGGACTCGCGCATGAGTGGGTAGAATTGTCAAAGCTTATTTCTTGGGTAGCATTGAAAATTGGGTTGAGCAAATATTCTGTTAGTGGGACGGATTGTGAAGGACCTGCCTAGTATGGGCCAACAGGCCTGCTGCAGTGTTCCTCCTTTCTTATGTTCTTATGTTCTAGAAATCTTCCTTGAAGAAAGATTGAAGACCCTAAAATTACATTCACTTGTAAGACGTAGAATGAGGGGAGACATGATCGAGGTATACAAGTGGAAAATGGGTATTAACAAAGGGGATATAAATAAGGTCTTGAGGATATCTCTCCAAGAGAGAACCCGATAATGGATTCAAGTTAGATAAGTTTAGATTTAGAAAGGATATAGGAAAGTATTGGTTTGGAAATAGGGTAGTTGATGAGTGGAACAGTCTGCCTAGTAGGGTTATTGAAGCTAGGACCTTGGGTAGTTTCAAATTTGGGTTTGGGATAAATTCATGAGTGAGAGGGTTGGATTTGAGTGGGACTCGCGCATGAGTGGGTAGAATTGTCAAGCTTATTTCTTGGGTAGCATTGAAAATTGGGTTGAGCAAATATTCTGTTAGTGGGACGGATTGTGAAGGACCTGCCTAGTATTGGCCTGCTGCAGTGTTCCTCCTTTCTTATGTTCTTATATACTCTGTGTCCATGTATTGTTTGTAACGGCTTGACAAAGCTCCTGGTGAGCGAAACGTTGCCACAATAAATGTCACATTAGTTGCATTTGTGTCCTTTTACTTAACATATTGTCGGTAATTCTACCAATATTTATACAATCTCTTTTATGTTACCCAAAATTGTAACTATCACCCTACTTTGAATTATTATTATTATTAATCAAATAGAAGCGCTAAACCACAGGGGTTATACAGACCCTACTTTGAAGACTGTCACATGCAGCATTCTCCACCTGACCCAACATTCTCCACCTGACCCAACATTCTCCACCTGACTAAATCCTATAAATACTCCTGTATCTTGTATCCAGGTAGATCTGTTTGTGACTCGATAAAGCCCACTGCGTGGGCGAAACGTTGTCAATAAAGGATCACATTATACTGCTTAGGTGTTTATTTTTCCATTGTGTCGGTATTTTATACCATTTATTTGCAGTGCTCCTTTCCTAGAATATGATTGACTCCACTACTACTACTTCCACTACCATTACTACTACTTCCACTACCATTACTACTACTTCCACTACCATTACTACTACTTCCACTACCATTACTACTACTTCCACTACCATTACTACTACTTCCACTACCATTACTACTACTTCCACTACCATTACTACTACTTCCACTACCATTACTACTACTTCACTACCATTACTACTAGTTGTTAAATTAGACACATATGCAACACTTGGGTATCTTTATTGAAAACGTTTCGCCACACAGTGCTTCATCAGTCAATACAAAAGAGTAGTAAAAAAAAAAAAGGAGGAGTTTGAGGTAATCAGTCCCTCGGCCTGAGGTCGATGTGTTCAGTCCATCAATCTTGATGGACTGAACACATCGACTCCAGGCCGAGGGACTATTACCTCAAACTCCTTTTTTACTACTTTCTTTTTGTATTGACTGATGAAGCTGTGTGGCAAACTTTTCAATAAAGATACCCAAGTGTTGCATATGTGTCTAATTTAACAACTTGTCGGTTCTCTGAACCATTCATCTACACCATTACTACTACTTCCACTATTACCCCTCCACCACTTTCTTGTACCCTCCCCTGTCTGCCTGTCTATATATAAAACCCCTTCCACCTGTCTTTTGTGTTAGTGTGACTTTGTAAATGGTCCAAGTCGGACCGAAACGTCGTCGTAAGCATTGGGGGAAAAGTGCTGTCATGGATCGAGTCATGGCTCACCAATAGGAAGCAGAGAGTGTGCATAAATGGGGTTAAATCCGAATGGGGACTTGTAACAAGTGGTGTTCCACAGGGATCAGTCTTAGGCCCATTGTTATTTATAATATATATCAATGACCTGGATGAGGGAATTACTAGTGATATGAGCAAATTCGCCGACGACACGAAGATAGGTAGGATAATTGATTCAAACATAGATGTCATAGAACTTCAGGAAGATTTAAACAAACTTAATTCGTGGTCAGAAAAGTGGCAGATGCAGTTCAATGTAGATAAATGCAAGGTTCTGAAGCTCGGGAGTGTCCATAACCCAAGCACTTATAAGTTAAATAACGTAGAACTTAGCCATACAGATTGCGAGAAGGACTTGGGGGTGATGGTAAGCAGCAACCTTAAACCAAGACAGCAATGCCTAAGCGTACGTAATAAGGCAAATAGATTACTGGGATTTATATCAAGAAGTGTTAGCAACAGAAGTCCAGAGGTTATATTACAGCTTTATACATCATTAGTAAGGCCTCACCAGATTACGCAGCTCAGTTCTGGTCTCCATATTACAGAATGGACATAAATTCGTTAGAAAACATTCAGCGTAGAATGACTAAATTAATACATAGCATTAGAAATCTTCCTTACGAAGAAAGATTGAAGACCCTAAAATACATTCACTTGTAAGACGTAGAATGAGGGAGACATGATCGAGGTATACAAGTGGAAAATGGGTATTAACAAAGGGGATATAAATAAGGTCTTGAGGATATCTCTCCAAGAGAGAACCCGCAATAATGGATTCAAGTTAGATAAGTTTAGATTTAGAAAGGATATAGGAAAGTATTGGTTTGGAAATAGGGTAGTTGATGAGTGGAACAGTCTGCCTAGTAGGGTTATTGAAGCTAGGACCTTGGGTAGTTTCAAATTTTGGTTGGATAAATTCATGAGTGAGAGGGGTTGGATTTGAGTGGGACTCGCGCATGAGTGGGTAGAATTGTCAAAGCTTATTTCTTGGGTAGCATTGAAAATTGGGTTGAGCAAATATTCTGTTAGTGGGACGGATTGTGAAGGACCTGCCTAGTATGGGCCAACAGGCCTGCTGCAGTGTTCCTCCTTTCTTATGTTCTTATGTTCTAGAAATCTTCCTTACGAAGAAAGATTGAAGACCCTAAAATTACATTCACTTGTAAGACGTAGAATGAGGGGAGACATGATCGAGGTATACAAGTGGAAAATGGGTATTAACAAAGGGGATATAAATAAGGTCTTGAGGATATCTCTCCAAGAGAGAA
The DNA here is from genome assembly GCA_009830355.1 of Cherax destructor. Taxonomy (NCBI): domain Eukaryota; kingdom Metazoa; phylum Arthropoda; class Malacostraca; order Decapoda; family Parastacidae; genus Cherax; species Cherax destructor. The sequence continues at coordinate 386,052 of WNWK01000344.1, forward strand.
CCCGCAATAATGGATTCAAGTTAGATAAGTTTAGATTTAGAAAGGATATAGGAAAGTATTGGTTTGGAAATAGGGTAGTTGATGAGTGGAACAGTCTGCCTAGTAGGGTTATTGAAGCTAGGACCTTGGGTAGTTTCAAATTTAGGTTGGATAAATTCATGAGTGAGAGGGGTTGGATTTGAGTGGGACTCGCGCATGAGTGGGTAGAATTGTCAAAGCTTATTTCTTGGGTAGCATTGAAAATTGGGTTGAGCAAATATTCTGTTAGTGGGACGGATTGTGAAGGACCTGCCTAGTATTGGCCTGCTGCAGTGTTCCTCCTTTCTTATGTTCTTATATACTCTGTGTCCATGTATTGTTTGTAACGGCTTGACAAAGCTCCTGGTGAGCGAAACGTTGCCACAATAAAATGTCACATTAGTTGCATTTGTGTCCTTTTACTTAACATATTGTCGGTAATTCTACCAATATTTATACAATCTCTTTTTATGTTACCCAAAATTGTAACTATCACCCTACTTTGAATTATTATTATTATTATAATCAAATAGAAGCGCTAAACCACAGGGGTTATACAGACCCTACTTTGAAGACTGTCACATGCAGCATTCTCCACCTGACCCAACATTCTCCACCTGACCCAACATTCTCCACCTGACTAAATCCTATAAATACTCCTGTATCTTGTATCCAGGTAGATCTGTTTGTGACTCGATAAAGCCCACTGCGTGGGCGAAACGTTGTCAATAAAGGATCACATTATACTGCTTAGGTGTTTATTTTTCCATTGTGTCGGTATTTTATACCATTTATTTGCAGTGCTCCTTTCCTAGAATATGATTGACTCCACTACTACTACTTCCACTACCATTACATACTTCCTACCATTACTACTACTTCCACTACCATTACTACTACTTCCACTACCATTACTACTACTTCCACTACCATTACTACTACTTCCACTACCATTACTACTACTTCCACTACCATTACTACTACTTCCACTACCATTACTACTACTTCCACTACCATTACTACTAGTTGTTAAATTAGACACATATGCAACACTTGGGTATCTTTATTGAGAAAACGTTTCGCCACACAGTGGCTTCATCAGTCCAATACAAAAAAGAAAGTAGTAAAAAAAAAAAAAAAAAAGGAGGAGTTTGAGGTAATCAGTCCCTCGGCCTGGAGTCGATGTGTTCAGTCCATCAATCTTGATGGACTGAACACATCGACTCAGAGACTGATTACCTCAAACTCCTCCTTTTTTTTACTACTTCTTTTTGTATGACTATGAAGCCACTGTGTGCAAACTTTTCAAAAAATACCCAAGTGTTCATATGTGTCTAATTTAACAACTGTCGATTCTCTGAACCATTCATCTACACCATTACTACTACTTCCACTATTACCCCTCCACCACTTTCTTGTACCCTCCCCTGTCTGCCTGTCTATATATAAAACCCCTTCCACCTGTCTTTTGTGTTAGTGTGACTTTGTAAATGGTCCAAGTCGGACCGAAACGTCGTCGTAAGCATTGGGGGAAAAGTGCTGTCATGGATCGAGTCATGGCTCACCAATAGGAAGCAGAGAGTGTGCATAAATGGGGTTAAATCCGAATGGGGACTTGTAACAAGTGGTGTTCCACAGGGATCAGTCTTAGGCCCATTGTTATTTATAATATATATCAATGACCTGGATGAGGGAATTACTAGTGATATGAGCAAATTCGCCGACGACACGAAGATAGGTAGGATAATTGATTCAAACATAGATGTCATAGAACTTCAGGAAGATTTAAACAAACTTAATTCGTGGTCAGAAAAGTGGCAGATGCAGTTCAATGTAGATAAATGCAAGGTTCTGAAGCTCGGGAGTGTCCATAACCCAAGCACTTATAAGTTAAATAACCTAGAACTTAGCCATACAGATTGCGAGAAGGACTTGGGGGTGATGGTAAGCAGCAACCTTAAACCAAGACAGCAATGCCTAAGCGTACGTAATAAGGCAAATAGATTACTGGGATTTATATCAAGAAGTGTTAGCAACAGAAGTCCAGAGGTTATATTACAGCTTTTTACATCATTAGTAAGGCCTCACCTAGATTACGCAGCTCAGTTTTGGTCTCCATATTACAGAATGGACATAAATTCGTTAGAAAACATTCAGCGTAGAATGACTAAGTTAATACATAGCATTATAAATCTTCCTTACGAAGAAAGATTGAAGACCCTAAAATTACATTCACTTGTAAGACGTAGAATGAGGGAGACATGATCGAGGTATACAAGTGGAAAATGGAGTATTAACAAAGGGGATATAAATAAGGTCTTGAGGATATCTCTCCAAGAGAGAACCCGCAATAATGGATTCAAGTTAGATAAGTTTAGATTTAGAAAGGATATAGGAAAGTATTGGTTTGGAAATAGGGTAGTTGATGAGTGGAACAGTCTGCCTAGTAGGGTTATTGAAGCTAGGACCTTGGGTAGTTTCAAATTTAGGTTGGATAAATTCATGAGTGAGAGGGGTTGGATTTGAGTGGGACTCGCGCATGAGTGGGTAGAATTGTCAAAGCTTATTTCTTGGGTAGCATTGAAAATTGGGTTGAGCAAATATTCTGTTAGTGGGACGGATTGTGAAGGACCTGCCTAGTATGGGCCAACAGGCCTGCTGCAGTGTTCCTCCTTTCTTATGTTTCTTTATGTTTCTTATCTTCTATGTGCGGGTTGTGTGTGTATTGGTCCAGTCACGGTATTGTGCCTTTTTTGTTATTTATTATAAATTAATAGCACGGTCTTTGATGCCAGCCAATCAGTGAGCAGCATTTTCCTCTAAATACAGAACTGACCAATCACAGAGGAAAATAATATATTTCACTCTGTGTTTACATCACCTGGCTTGTTTGTTTACATCAACTGGTTTGTTTGAGTGCTCCTGCATAAACTGTTAACCATTCTGTTTGCAGCACAACGTTGCATATAAGAAGTGATAATGCTGTATCTTGAGGACTTTCTGGAGGTCATAGAACAAATACCGCAAGAAATTCGTGATCGGACTACAGACTTACGTGAATTGGACTTGGGGATCCAAAACACCTCTGACCAGTTAGAGGAGCAGATCAAAACCTTCTTTGGGAATGCGAGAAAAATGAAGCCCCAGGACCGAGATGCTGAGTATGAGAAGATCAGGAAGGAGTACTACAAACTGTTAGATGATGCTGATGAAAAGGTGAACATTGCCACGAACATGCACGACCTACTGGAACGATATATGAGGAAATTAGATCAAGAGCTAGAAAAATTCAAGTGCGAACTCGAGGCGGATAGTCCAGGAATTACAGAGGTTTTGGAGAAAAGGTCATTAGAATTAGATGAGCCCATTAGAGACAACCAGAAAGAAAATCGCTATGTAGCCATGAACTCGAGCTCTCGTAGTACGGAACGTCGGCAGTCATCTACTGCAGCGGCAGTGTCTGTTAAAAAGGAAGAAAGAGTGGAACCTAATTTGACATCAAGCATGTCTGTATCTCCACCACCAGCGTCAACTATCTCCTATACACTAGGGCACATGGGGGCAGGCAGCAATGCTATTGCAGCTGCAGCATCTCAGGCAATTGCAGCAACTCAGCAAATGCAGCAGGGTCGTCGTACAGCAAGTTTAAAGGCCTCATATGATGCAATTACCTCAGGAGTTCAGCCAACTGAATTCTCAATAGGCAGTGAATTAGCAAATGCAGCACAGACAGCTCTCGCAGCATCAGCTTTGCCCCAAGAGACCTGCAGCACCACAAATAGTAGTAGCACAAGTACAGGTTCAAGTAACAAGAAACAGAAGAAGAAGCATAGCTCAGTTAGCAGTCTAGCTGCTGCTGCAGTCATGGAAGCTTCACCTGCCCCTTCAGAGGATCTCTTGCAGGAAGCACTTATCGACCCAAATTCTGAAAATCCTGATTGGACGTATGACCCTAATGAACCACGTTATTGTATCTGTAATCAAGTTTCTTACGGTGATATGGTTGCTTGTGATAACCCCAAGTGCCCAGTGGAGTGGTTTCATTATCCGTGTGTTGGTATTACTGCACCACCAAAAGGAAAATGGTACTGCCCCCAGTGTGCTGCTGCTATGAATAGACGAGCAAGAAAGTGAGATGACGGGGGTGCTGAATCAAGTGATAGTATTGAGAAAACATAAAAGGAAACCATAAAATACAGAGAAACAATTTATCTTGCTATAGATGTGTATAATACAAAACTAAAAATTATATAACAGGTTAAAGCACAAAAATATGCTTTGGATTATAATGACTTGTAATGCTGGCCATATAATTTTTGCATTCTCCAAATGTTTCAGTAAAATTTTGATTTTAATAGGTAAGAGATTTAATAACGTGAATGAAATGAATATGGTATACAGTATTCTCTTTAAATTATGATCTCTGTCATTTAACTTAGTGTTAGCAGTACATCTGTATAATAAAATGCAGTATGGTAAATGATGCTAAATACATAGTATAGTAAATTTATCTAAATAAAGGTTGTGAATTTAATTATTCAATGAAAATTGGATAGAGATAATAGAGGTAAGAAATACGTATTTTGAAAATTTTCTAGAGGTGATTACGTAGGTGGAGGGGTATTCATTATTCATTGTAGCTCTGCAGATAGATAATGGCATCTAGAATTTTTTAAATACACTCAATTGCTGCAGTGCTGAATCCCAATTGTTGCACATGTTTGTGTCATTACATCTCAAACATGGCTTAAGAAAAATTGATTAGGAGAGAATGGGAAAGTTTGTCATGTAAATTCATTAAAGTCTACATATTAAGCAGACTGATAGTGAGTTCAGGTCATATTTATTTATGAAATGAAGATTTGTATAAATATTGACAGGGGCTCTTGTCAATTATTTGTATATCTGCTATTGAAATAGGGAGGGAGAGTGTCACTGCTGGCAGTTGTGTGATTAGTGTGAATAGTCAGTTTATAATAGTACATATACATGTGTGATGGAGGAATTATACTGACCTAACAATGAGGTCTTAACTTTCATTCTCCTGAAAAAGCAGTGTTTGTAGCTACAGTACAATAAGCCTTTTATAGACTGGCCTCTATATAACAGACTTAAAAGTAATAGAAAAAACCCACTGGGAAAATTGTACTTTTAGCTCCTTTATTTTCAATATTTATTTTAATATATGTGTACAGTACTACGTTTGGTATACAATAGAGTACTTAATTGTTTTTTGCTATTTTCTAATATAATAATGATTTAACAGACATTTCAACAATTCTCATTATTAGTTTGTTATAGTGAGTGTTTACTGTATTTATTAAAGTGGCTGAAATTAGTTTCTTCTAGTAATGTACCATATATGATACAGTCTCCACTGATATTTTGTAAAGAGCCACTTGGTTGATAAATGTTCAGCCAAATGATGTACCCTTCTCTCACTCAATCTGTGATAATGAATCCAGACTCAAGAATGTGTTAGCCTGTTAACCTTGTCCAGACTCATCGGTTTGGTTATTATTATAACCTGCTACATATATATTCTAGTGTGTATGTATGAGTTTATAACATTACAATGATACATTGTAAATTCTGGTATGTATGTGTGTGTATATAACAATACAGTGATTTGTATAGTACAGTTAAAGGAAATTTATATTACAGATTGCATCTCCTGTACTTGGGGTTGGCCAAACTGTTTGTCTTTTATATAGAAATAGGTGATGCATACTATTTGTACCTAATGTAAAATCAAATTGCTTTTCCTGCATGTGTACCAGTATACATTTTGACTTTTGGTGTAGTGGATAGGACATTTGCTGGACATTCATAAGAAAATATGTACAGTAAATAGTTTAGATCGTTGAATTCTAAGGGAGTTGTGTACAGTAAACTTTGGTTAAATGGGCTATGGAAATTGGGGACAAAATCTACTTGGTCACTTGATTTGGAAACTCCAGACAGTTTGTTGAATGCAAAATTGTCCATTATTGTTATGATCACAGTAAGACAACCCTATTTCTGTCCATCACAATCTCCATTATCTTCCACCACTTCCTCTGTTAGTTCATTAAATAAAGGGCTTACTTGTAACATTAATGGTATGCAGTACTGACAAGTTGATGACTAACACCTAGATATCTTTATTCTTAAGCTGTTTTGTCAGTCAGTGACTTATCAATTCAGTACTGAGATTATTTGAAGATGTTGAAACTAGAAATAGTAGAAGATAAGGTAATTAGTCCCTCAGCCTAGAAAATGGTGTTCATCACCTTAGTCATGATGAATCTGACTCATGGGCAGGAGGATGGACACTTGCATAGGAGTCAGATGAGGTGCACCCATGGAAGACATCATCATCTGCTAATGACAGTAAGTCATGCCCAAAAGTTGGGCCAGAGGTTAGCAAACAGGTTGAAGATATCCTCTGCATTAAGATCCCATGATGTTGCTGTTTCCAAGAATCATCATACCACTAATTCTATGATACTTGTCTGACACAGCAACATCATGAAATCTTGGTACAGAGGATATTTTCATCCTGTTTGCTAACCCCCGGCCCAACTCTTAGGCATGACCTACTTCTAGAGGGTCCTGCCCATTGGTGATGATGCCTTCCACTGCTGCACCTCATCTGACTCCTATGTAAGTGTTCATCTTCCTGCCCAAGCTTCAGATGCATCAAAATTAAGGTGGTGAACACCATCTTTTAGGCTGAGGGGCTGATTAACTTGTTTTCTACTGTCTCCAGTTTCAACACTTTCATATTGAATTGATATAGCCACTGGCTGGCAAAACATCTTCAGAATAAAGATGTCCAGGTGTTAAACATGTCTTATTGATCAAGGGTTTACTGTATTTTATACAGAATACTGTATTTATAACTTGTATTTTATTCTATTTTTCCTATAATAAATATAAGGGCATACAGTAGTACATAATGTCTATACAGTTAAATTCCTATTTATCCTTCTGTTGTACAGTACTTTTTTAATAATTTTATGAGTAATCTTATATGGTAGTTTATAAAAAGCTTTTAATAATGTTACATGTAATATCGAATATGCATCAAATAGAATGGCATTTGCCTCATTCCAAAATAGTATCTTGTACATAAGTTTGAGATAGGTACCATAAATGCTGTAATGTGATATTAAGAGTCTCATTTTTCAGTCCTTACAAGTTATAAAATATTTTACTGGCAGTATAGTAGAATCTAATTTAAAATGACAGTAATGAAATTTAGTAAATACTTCAAGTTAGTTAGGCAAAGGCAAGAAGATTGTATAACGGCAAAATAATCAGTAGCTCCTGACAATTTATATACTGTACCTTACCTGTGGATACAGTATGCAGTTTCATCTACACTACATTTAAATTGAATTTGGAGCAAGGGTTGTTTATAAAAGATGTAAAGAGAAATACCATAGCTACAGACTCGCTTTTATTGTAGGCATTTCACTTAGTGAGTTTATAAGGAATACTTAATGAAGCTAGTTCTGAGTGAAACAGTCTACAATAAAGGCTTATCATGAGTGTGAACTGTAAGCCAATTAAATGTTTTACTTTTCACAGGATTGCTGGTCTATATACATCTTTCTAAAGATGTATATAGTCCCAGATCTACATACTACCAAAGCTTATTGGATTGAGAGATGGGAATAGGTGTAAAATACACCTATACACAGGGGTTCCATATGTACAATATGAACACACTGTATCAACATCTGTGACCTAAGGCTCTCCAACTTACTACCACCAGATATCAGAAAGATTGCCAAAACAAATGTAGAAGTCTTAGAGTAAACTGGGCCACTACTAATGCACTGCCAGATCAACCAATCTGTGATGGCTATGTGAGCCTGTGGGCTGCCAACAGCAATAGTCTAGATGAACAGCCAATCAACAGAATCCTGGCCCCAGGCTGAGATGTGAGGGGTAGAAAATCCCTCAATATCAGTCATGGATAACTGCGTGCATTCAGTATATACTTACCTTTCCTGTGTGTTTCCTAATACGTATAGTAGTACTACTTTTTCTGTAATTCTGTTTTCCATTTCGGTTTAGGAGGCCTTGTGAGAGATTTGGCTATAGGGTTGATGATCCCTTGAATAATGAACAGGTAGAAATATGTATTAAAAATGTTAATTACTGTCCAGAATTTAATACTGTATTCATTATTACACTTAGCATAATTCACAAGGAGGCCTTGTGAGAGATTTGGCTATAGGGTTGATGATCCCTTGAATAATGAACAGGTAGAAATATGTATTAAAAATGTTAATTACTGTCCAGAATTTAATACTGTATTCATTATTACACTTAGCATAATTCGTCACTCATCTTTATTATACAAGATGACTACACAGTTGCCTCTATTAACAGTATCATAAGTAAAATAGAGTATTTTGCATAGTTTTTTTTATCAATATTAGTATATCGATGAGAAAAAAAACCCTATTTATAAATGACCTAATTCAAACTAATAACATACTGTTTTGTACTTATTTATTTTTATACTACATACAGTGGTACCTCGAGTTACGATATTTTTTCGTTCGAGAATGCTGTTCAAGTGCCATTACCAAACGAATTTATCCCCATAAGGAATAATGTAAAATAGACTAGTCCTTTTACACCCCCAAAAATATACTTACAAAAGCATTTAAAAAAATAAACTTACATAAAAGGGCGATTTTGGGGACCATCGTAACTCGAGGTACCACTGTATATTGTACTGCTTGAAAATAGTGTTGAGAATATGGTAGCAGCTTTGTTTTCTTCTAAATGTAGTTCTATTGTGATTGAGTGTAAATTCTCTCCAAATTAATAATGATCTGGAGGAAAATAAATGAAGAGACTTTTAAGTATATGGGGTACTAACATGCAGCTGATAGTACTGAGGTTAGCATAATGCATACATCTTTGAATGCTGAGAAGGGTACTAAATTTTGGTTAGTCATGACTCTGCCCTAGTTTTCATGTATGTACTATACTATTGTAAGAGGGGTAATGCGTACTGTATTGAATTTAATAACAGTGAGCTTTATTTTTCTGAATATCTTTGCCTGGCGAGTCTCAGTTTCCCAATAATGCATTTTGTGTCAGCTTTATAATGTGCAATATGTGTATTCCTTGTATAATGTACTATATATTTTCTATACTGATTGTTAAATACAGTTGACCCCCAGATTTCGTACTGCTCCCAACTCAAACAATTATGTAAGTGTATTTTTGTAAGTGCTTTTGTAAGTATATTTTTGGGGGTCTGAAACGATCTAATCTAATTTACATTCTTCCTTATGGGAACAAATTCGTTGGGTAACTGCACTTGAACAGCCTTCTGGAAAGAATTATTGACGAAATCCGGGGGTCCACTGTAGATGACATTTCCTAGGCTGATTGTTATATGATGATATTTTTTGGTTCTGATTTATTATAAGGAGTCAAAAGCTAGAGCCTGTAATAGGATTTTTTTTTTTTTGTGTCTACTGGCTATAGTATATTTCTCCATATTTTTTTTACAGGTTTCCATTTCACATTCACTTGGCAGGACAGTAGTACAGGTCGGCCATCACTAATCCGGCATCATTGGAACCTGTAGTGTGCCGGATTACAGAGTGGTTAGGTTGGAATACTGTACACTTAATTAACCTATCAATAGAGACTCTTTCTGCTACATCTTCCTCATTTTCATCACTGCTTTCTCCTCCACTGGCTTGCTGCTGTGGATTTACAACCATCTGCACAATTTCTGAGTCAGTTTAATGATGAAATTTGAAATTATACTAGCCGAAATTAGTGCCGGATTTCTGATGGAACCAGATAACTGATTGCCGGATTAGTGATGGCCGACCTGTACCTTCCTGGGTGGTTGCTGTCTACTATCCTACTACCTATGTTCATTTTTGTTATTAATATAATATACCTATTAAGATGTTTTCCCTTGTCATGTTGGTTTTAATGGAAGATAAGTCCACTCCACCCTTGCTACTCCATACTCCTGCACTATCCCCTGCCCCACTGCGCTGTATGACCCTTGTAGGTTTAATGCTTCTTTTTTATTATAATAATGGAAGATAAGTACGTAACTTGATGTACAACCGAGGTTCCACTGTATTTGATATATCCCAGAAATTTAATCTAAATTTCTGGATGATTGCAACAAATACAATCTTTTAAACATTCAGATAATAAGTGCTTTCTGTATCTATCTTGTATGGTCATGTGTTTACATATATTTTTTTGTGTCAGCATGGTAATCCACATGCTTTGGTCCTGGGACTGAAAGGTATCCATAATAAAATGTCCTAGTGTTAGCTAATGTGTCTTTAACCACAACTTAATGTTGTCTTATACCAGATTTTCACCATGGTAGTCAATATATATTAATCTAAAATTTGGGTAGCTGTTTTTGGCATTAAATTTAGGTGAAGCATTATTGTATTGAAAATAATTAGCATAGAGTTACACATAGATTGTATATAAATATGAGGCCTAACTAATGACTTAGGATGAAGTGTTAGTTCTAAGATTGTATATTGCTTTGCCTTAAATTTAAAATATGGTTTTGTAAAGGACTTAAATATACTTCAACAAGAGATTACTGGAATGTAACTTTTATACGTACTGTATACCATTTTATTGTAGATGTTCATAAATGTGATATATAAATTTGTCTATATGTATATATAAGATTCATTACAGTGTTGTTTAGATATTTTTTCTTTCATTGAAACCTCTATGATGATACAATCTTTAAGAAGTGTTGGAAAACACTGCATTTGGTAAGTTTTACTTGTACAGTGGACCCCGGCTAACTTTAAGGTTAGTAAACTTTAAAAAAAAATCATTAGTTAATCCATAATCACGAGTTAATCTGTATCTGGCAAGGTCTTGGTCCGGCTGTCACCAGACAGTATAATACAGTATTAATACTCTTCTGTATTTTTTTAGTTACTGGTAGTGATTTGTTTAAAAATCTAATTTTTATTCTTGATGTGGAATTTTATGTACTGATAGCCATAAGAAGAAATATAGAAGGATAAATACCACTCACAGACTTAAAAAAGATACCAGCAATATTTAATATACTAATAGATAATTAATTCTTACTGCATGTTTTGTACTCTCATTCTTTTTAGGTTGAAGATGGACCTGTACCTTCTGCTCCTACTGAAAATCAAGCTACTGTTAATGTTAAGGCTTGTGGACTAAACTTCTATGACATATATGTTCGGCAAGGCTTAAATCCTGAGACGCAGCCACCTTGTACTCTTGGATTAGAGTGTGCAGGTGTTGTAACAACTGTTGGAACAAATGTCAGTACAGTGAAGGTTAGTACACTCTTTACTTATACAGTGGACCCTCGGTTTTCGTTGAAAATTCTTTCCAGAATGCTGTTTGAGTGCCATTACCGAACGAATTTGTTCCCATAAGTACAAATGTAAGTTAGATTAGTTGTTTCAGACCCCCAAAAGTACACTTACAAAAGCTCTTGCAAAAATACACTTACATAATTGTTCGAGTTTGGAGGTGAACGAAAACCGAGGGTCCACTGTATTTGTATCTGGCTTGCTCTTTTGTTACTTTACCTGGAATTTTACTCGGCAAATGTTCATTTCCATTTAATGGCCAGCTGGAGAATTAAGATACTGAGTATTGTATAACCAGCAGGACTGTGTTTATAAAACAGATTACAATATGTACAGTGGTACCTCGAGTTACGATGGTCCCCAAAATCGCCCTTTTATGTAAGTTTATTTTTTTAGATGCTTTTGTAAGTATATTTTTGGGGGTGTAAAAGGACTAATCTATTTTACATTATTCCTCATGGGGATAAATTCGTTTGGTAATGGCACTTGAACAGCATTCTCGAACGAAAAAATATCGTAACTCGAGGTACCACTGTATGTAGTATTTTTAAAAGTAATATTATTAGTCAATGAATAAAAGATACATCTCACTCAGCCCAAGTGCTTTGGGTAAAGCTTTGTTTTCACCATAGGTTTAGCAAAACTGCTTTTTATTTAAATTTTCTCAATTTAAAATACATACATCTAATGTATTTTTCTTAATAAAAGTGCTGTAGGTATAAACATTGTACTGTGCCAGTATGTTAAACTTTGATTAATAAAATTTTATCTTCAAATTTTTTACATCATTACTGTAATTCAATTTAACAATTAACCTGTGGCAAATCTATGTGAGAGACAATTAAAGGGTTAAGGGTTAATAAAAGAATACAGATCTTTTTATACTAAATATGAAATACTATATACAGTGGTACCTCGAGTTACGATATTTTTTCGTTCGAGAATGCTGTTCAAGTGCCATTACCAAACGAATTTATCCCCATAAGGAATAATGTAAAATAGACTAGTCCTTTTACACCCCCAAAAATATACTTACAAAAGCATTTAAAAAAATAAACTTACATAATAGGGCGATTTTGGGGACCATCGTAACTCGAGGTACCACTGTAGTTTTTAATAAATCAAATATCAACGAATATTAATATTGTTAAAACCTTTTAATAATAATAATAATAATAATAATAATTTTTATTTCATCGCAATTTTACATAGAGATTTACATAGAAGTGCAAGGAGAGCCACTGACATGCCAGGGCATAACGGGCAGCTTAATCTAAAAACTTATGGACTATGTACATAATATTTGATAGATTGATGGGATTTGATTTGCTTAAACATTGGGCAGATTACAATATGTTGATATTTCATTTGGCAAATTATAATATGGTGACACTATATTGCAGCAAGTGTTTAGTAAAAATTGAAATTATTTTTGGGAAAATGACATTGAGTATTTTTTTAAAGTAATTTACAGAATAAAAGCCTATCAGTAGAGACAAAAATACTGTATATAATTTGTGTACATGGTTCATCATTCATTATATAGAACTTGAATATGTAATGGAATATCTAACAAATTTTTTTGTATTTTTCTTACAGGTCGGGGATCGTGTAGTTGTGCATTGCCCTAAAGGAGGTGCATGTGCAGAACAGATTATTGTTGATGAAGACTCCCTGATGGTCATCCCAGTCGACATGACTTTTGAAATGGCTGCATCATTCACCATTAACTATCTGACTGCATATTTTTCTTTATTTCATCTTGGAGGGTTGAGAGATGGGGGTGCTGTTCTCATACACAGTGCAGCAGGTAGGCATAAAAAATAATCTTAGGCAAAAAAAAACATGTTTTTCCTGCAGTTTGTTTTAAAAAATAAAATATATGCTTTAATACTATGTAGTTTTATTTTGTTCAGTATTTAATTTTTTATTTATAGTGGCAGCCTCTTAACCCTTAAACTGTCCACACGTAGATATACAGTGGTCCCTCCGTTTTCGTGTCTCTGTTTTCGTGAGTTTCAGTTTTCGTGCAGTTTTTTTTGTGGAAAATTGACCTCTGTTTTCATGTGATTCCCTCCGTTTTCGTGCTTGGTCTGGAACCTGTCCACCAGTGCCGCGCACATACAAAGGCCGTAGGCCACCACCCACGCACCTCCCACGCACATTGTCACGCAGTCTAGCATTGTTAACGCTTGAGTGAACGTCACCCCAGGAGTTTATACAAAACATTTATTAACAATTCATTGTTTTTGGGCCTTGATTATTGTGTGTGACTACTAAATAAGCTACCATGGGCCCAAAGAAAGCTCCTAGTGCCACTTCTTTAGTAAAGAAAGTGAGGAACACCATAGAACTGAAGAAAGAAATAATAGGAAAATATGATAGTGGTGTATGTATTGCCGAGCTCGCCAGGATATACAAGAAAGCCCCAACAACCATCGGTTCCATTGTGTATAAGAGAAAAGCAATCACTGAAGCTAATGTTGCGAAAGGGGTGAATACAATAACGAAACAGAGATCACAAACAATAGAAAATATGGAGAAATTGTTGTTGCTGTGGATAAACCAAAAACTGCTAGCGGGTGATAGTGTTGTGCAATCCATCATACGTGAAAAAGCAAGGCAGTTGCATACCGATCTTGTCAAGAAAATGCCTGGAACCAGTGATGTTGATGTTGATGAATTTAAGGCCAGCAAAGGCTGGTTTGAAAAATTTAAGAAGCGAACTGGCATACACAGTGTTGTAAGGCATGGTGAGGGTGCCAGTGCAGATAAACAAGGGGCTGAAAAATTTGTGCGCGACTTTAAAAAATATGTAGAGGCTGAAAATTTAAAACCTCAACAAGTGTTTAATTGTGACGAAACAGGCCTCTTTTGGAAGAAAATGCCAAGGAGGACCTACATCACGCAGGAGGAAAAGGCAATGCGAGGACACAAGCCTATGAAAGACAGGCTAACTCTAATGTTGTGTGGTAACACTAGTGGGGATTTCAAAGTGAAGCCTTTACTGGTGTATCACTCTGAAAATCCCAGTGTTCAAGAACTACAGTGTTGACAAGAGTAAATTGTGTGTGTTTTGGAAGTCTAATGCTAAGGCATGGGTCACTAGGGAAATTTTCCTGGAATGGTTTAATCAAGTGTTTGGCCCCAGTGTGAAGAAATATCTATTGGACAATAAATTGCCACTTAACCCTTTCGGGGTTATGGTCGTACAAGTACGTTTTACGCACTGTGGTTATTGACGTACTAGTACGCCTAAATTCTAGTGCCCGCAAATCAAGAAGAAACAGGCTGTTAGGCCTAGATGTGATAGAATGGGTCTGTGCGGTCAGTGTGCGCAGTATAAAAAAATTCCTGCACCACACAGTGCATAATGAAGAAAAAAAACTGACCGTGTTTTTGGTTTAAAACAGCGACTTTGCAGTCTATTTTCGTATGGTATTTATGCTTGTATTCTCGTTTTCTTAGTCTCATTTTATAGAATAGATGATATATTACAGAAATAGAGATAATTTTGACTGGTTTCACGATGACAAGTACCTTGAAACTGAACGCAAAGTAGCGAAAATGTTCGATTTTGGCCGATGTTCAGGAGTAAACAAATCACACCATGCGTCCAATACACATCAACTGGAGAGTCTAATATTCTTGCACAAGTGCGCTGATATTATTTATACCATTTTTACAGTGATGCAGTTGTATACATAACAGTAAATCTTCTATTTTTTGTGAGAATAAAAATTAAAAATGGAAAGCAAAAGTAATGTAAAAGGGGCCTGGAGACGTGACTAATGAACAGAGAAGATGTTATTTTAGTGCCAGGAATGTCTGCCTTGTTTATTATGGACCCTATTTTGAAATTGGCATCGTTTGAAATTTGTGTGAAATTGGCCAAATTGCCATTTTCTGACCACTATTTTGGGTAGTTGAAATTGGTAAATAGGCGGTTTCTTGTACTCAATCGATAGAAGAAATGGAGTTCTAGCGAAATAGCTATAATTTTAGTAGACTGAAACATTGGAATGTGCCAAAATTAGGGCTCAAAGTGGGCGAAATCGCCGATGCGTAAGTGTCATGGCTACCGCTAACTTCGCGAAAGCATAATTCCGTTAGTTTTCGATCAAATTTCATAATTTTTGTGGCGTTATGATCGGAAAAAAGATTCTCTATCATTCCATAAGAATTTTTTTTTTTTTTTTTTAAATTCGTGGACCCTGAGAACGAGTTTCAGAGAGACCCCTTGGACCTCCAAAGGGTTAAGTTCCTCCTGGTAATGGACAATGCTCCTGGTCATCCTCAAGACTTGGAAGACCAAATGTCTAAGGATTTCAAATTTGTAACAGTGAAGTTCTTGCCTCCTAACACCACTCCTCTCATCCAGCCCATGGACCAGCAGGTCATTGCAAACTTCAAAAAACTGTACACCAAAGCAATGTTTCAAAGGTGCTTTGATGTGACCAATGACACTAAATTGACCCTAAAAGAGTTCTGGAAGGATCACTTTGATATCTTCCATTGCATAGGCCTTATAGATAAAGCTTGGCAGGGAGTGATTTCCAGGATGATGAACTCTGCTTGGAGAAAGTTGTGGCCAGATTGTGTCCCAGAGGGATTTTGAAGGGTTTGGGGCTGACCCTGAGAAGCCTATGGAAGTTGTGGAAAGTATTGTGGCATTGGGGAATTGCATGGGGTTGGATGTGAGTGGCGAAGATGTGAAAGAGTTGGTGGAGGACCACAATGAAGATCTAACCACTGAAGAGCTGCAAGAGCTTGAGCTGCAACAACATCAAACGACAACTCAGGAAATTGCTTCAGTGGAGGAAGAGAGATGTAAAGTGCCTTCTTCAGAGATTAAGGAGATTTGTGCAATGTGGAGTAGGGTGCAATCATTTGTGGAGGAACATCACCCTGAGAAAGATGTTGCAATCCGTGCTGGCTACTTTTACAATGACAATGCCATGTCCCATTTTAGGGACATTTTAAAGAGCTGCCAGACACAGAGCTCTCTGGAGAGATATTTAGTGCCACAGGTGTGCAGTGACTCTCAAGCTGGTCCTAGTGGGATTTAAAAGACAAAGAAGGGAAGTGACCCCAGATGAGGACTTGGTATTTAGAGTCCTTTTGGAGGGGATTCCCCTTCCAAAAATTAGGGTCTCTTCCCTCTCCCCTCCTCCCTCTCTTCCATCCAGCAACATCAGTCTTCAGTAAGGGTAAGTGCCACATTCATTTCATTCATTTGTGCATGTAAATCTATCTTTAAGGCCCCCCCCCAAATTTATTTTTCTGGGTTTCTGGAACGGATTAATTGAATTTCCATTATTTCTTATGGGGAAAATGGTTTCAGTTTTCGTGTGTTTCAGTTTTAGTGCATCCCTCAGGAACGGATTAAACACGAAAACCGAGGGACCACTGTACGTTCACTCTCGTAGCTGACCGAATATTTTGAGAAAAAAATAAATTGGTCTTTTTCTTTAAAATGAAGAGTGCATTTTGTTTGTCATTCCCACATTTTGTAATACTACACACACTGAGTGCACAGACCCATTCACTAATCTCTAGGCAACTCAGGCTTATCGTGGCAAGGTTAAAAGCATTTGAAAAAAAAACGTAGATCTACGTTCAGAGCAGTACGCGAGCAAACGTATATCTACGTGTGGACAGTTTAAGGGTTAATGGGTAAGGCAAAGATCCACCTCATGGTGACTTGTACTTAAAACCGAAACGAAATACAGTACAGCCTCTCCTCACTTAACGACGGAGTTCTGTTCCTAAGACCACGTCGGTAAATGAATTCATCGTTAAGTGAGGAGCATACTATAATGGTAGTGTGTTTGTGTCAACCATCTTTGATATTGTTTTAATGTCACCTTTGTACCATTTATAACATTTCTGGTATATTTTTAAATGTTTATACAGTAGTGTACTGTACGTATATTGTAATATGTATGTACACAGAATAGAGGTCAGAGAGCCCGTCGTAAGCCCAAGTCATCGGTAAACGAGTACGTTGCTAAATGAGAAGAGACTGTATTGCATATAAATACTGCTGATACTTCTCTGACCTGCCCTTCTCTCTGATGGTTCCATTTTTGCTGCACACTCACTCTCTGACTTCTTAACTAATGCTAAGTTTCTTCTTCAGCCTTTACCACCATCCTTTTAGCCAATGTACTTCTCATTACTGCCTGTCCGTTCCACCCACCCTTAGCATTTCTTTTACCCTCTGCCAAGAATCACTGAATTACCCTTAATGGTTTAGTGCTTACCATGAATATAATAACCTATAATTAGGTTGCAGCAGAAGTAGCAGTGGCTGCAGTGGCCTGGGGTGTGGTGGTTGTGGCAGCTATGGGAAAGGGGGTGTGGTGGTGATGGTACAAATACAAATTTTATTTCATTGCAAGTTTACATTGAGATTATTGAGATTATGTAATTACAATAATGAGTTGCAGTGCAGAGAGAGCCACTACCATGCCATGGCATTATGGGCAGACTAAATTTAATGGCTTACAGACTACTTAATACTAGAGAATTTGATCATAGTTTAAGTTGTACATCTGTTTTTATTTATAGCAGACAGTAAGTTTACTCAAATTAACAATCTGGGGATATTACATTGGGACAAGTTGAAAGTATTTTGGAGGTTGTTTATATCAATAGTAAATATTTAAATTATATTATGGGAATACTATAACATTGTGTGTTGATGAAAGTAGTTCACAGTATGAGAATGCTACAATTGTGTGTTACTCAGTATTGTTTTGGGCAGGTATTTATACTACCAGGGGGCAGTAAAGCAATAGCAAAGAACTACAGACCAATTGCGCTAACGTCCCATATCATAAAAATCTTTGAAAGGGTTCTAAGAAGCAAGATCGCCACCCATCAATTGCACAACCCAGGACAGCATGGGTTTAGAGCAGGCCGCTCCTGTCTGTCCCAACTACTGGACCACAACGACAAGGTCCTGGATGCTCTAGAAGATAAACAGAATGCGGATGTTATATACACAGATTTTGCAAAAGCCTTTGACAAGTGTGACCATGGTGTAATAGCACACAAAATGCGTGATAAAGGAATAACAGGAAAAGTTGGTAGATGGATCTATAATTTCCTAACATGTAGAACACAAAGAGTAGTAGTCAACAGAGTAAAGTCTGAGGCAGCTACTGTGAAAAGCTCTGTTCCACAAGGCACAGTACTTGCTCCCATCCTATTCCTCATCCTCATATCAGACATTGACAGGGATATAAGCCACAGTGCTGTGTCTTCCTTTGCAGATGACACCCGAATCTGTATGACAGTGTCCACCGTTGAAGACACTGCAAGACTCCAAGCAGATATAAACCAAATCTTTAAATGGGCTGCAGAAAACAATATGAAGTTCAATGATGAGAAATTTCAATTACTCAGATACGGAAAACGTGAAGAAATTAAAATCTCATCGGAGTACAAAACTAATTCCAACCACACAATAGAGCGAAAAACTAATGTCAAAGACCTGGGAGTGATCATGTCAGAGGATCTCACCTTCAAGGACCATAACAAAGTAGCAATTGCATCTGCTCGAAAAATGACAGGATGGATAATGAGAACCTTCAAAACCAGGGATGCCAAGCCCATGTTGACACTTTACAGATCGCTTGTTCTATCTAGGCTGGAATATTGCTGCACACTAACTGCACCTTTCAAGGCGGGTGAAATTGCTGACCTTGAAAATGTGCAGAGAACCTTCACCGCACGCATAAGTGCGATAAACCACCTCAACTACTGGGAACGCTTGAAGTTCCTAAACCTGTACTCTCTAGAACGCAGGCGGGAGAGATACATTATTATATACACATGGAAAATTCTCGAGGGATTTGTACCAAACTTGCACACGAAAATCACTCCCTACGAAAGCAAAAGACTCGGCAGGCGATGTAACATCCCCCCAATGAAGAGCAGGGGTGCCACTAGCACGTTGAGGGACAACACAATAAGTGTCAGGGGCCCAAGATTGTTCAACTGCCTCCCAGCATACATCAGGGGGATTACCAACAAACCCCTGGCTGTCTTCAAGCAGGCACTGGACAGGCACCTAAAGTCGGTACCTGACCAGCCAGGCTGTGGTTCGTACGTTGGACTGCGTGCAGCCAGCAGTAACAGCCTGGTTGATCAGGCTCTGGTCCAAGATGAGGCCTGGTCACAGACCGGGCCGCGGGGGTGTTGACCCCTGGAATTCTCTCCAGGTAAACCATGTAGTATAAGTAATGTATGAACTTTGGGCATCTAATTTTTAGGTTTTGAGATTTAGGTAATTGGGAGATTGTTTGGTAAAATTAAGTATTGAGTATTGAGTTTTTAGTTTAGGGTGAGTATGTGGTTTTTGAGAAGTCTTAAATTGATGTTCAGACCGGGTTACTTTAGTATTTACTGGTAATGAATTCCAAATTTTGGGGCACTTTATGTGCATAGAGTTTTTACACAGTGTGATATGGACATCAAAGTGATCTGTGTCTTGTGTTATGGTCATGCGTCCTGTTAAGGTTGGTGAGAAGTTTGAGTGGAGGGTTTATGTTTGAGTGTAGTGTTCTATGTATGTAGTAGGCACAATAATAATTATGGATGTTCTTTACAGTGAGTAGTTTTAGACTTTTGAATATTGGTGGAGTATGTTGTCTGGAGTGGGAATTTATCATTATTCTGACTGCAGCCTTTTGCTGGGTTATTAGTGGTCTTAGGTGATTGAATGTTGTTGATCCCCATGCACAAATTCCATAGGTGAGATAAGGGTAGATGAGTGAATGATACAGTGCAAGGAGAGCTGATTGTGGAACATAGTATGTACCATATCTTTGATAGTATGCCTACTGTTTTAGAGATTTTCTTGGAAATTTGTTGTATGTATATGTGTCTGGAATTTGAGGCTATTGTCAAAGTGGATTCCTAGGAATTTTCCCTCTGTGAGTCTTGTGATGGGTGAACTGTTTAGCATTATGTTAAGTGGAACATTTGTAGCTCTGTTTCCAAACTGAATGAAATAGGTTTCGTCAGTATTGAGAGTAAGCTTATTAGTTATAATCCAGGTAGATATTTTCTGCAATTCAGTATTAACAGCATTGGCCACAGTATGACTGGGTTTGGGTGAGAGAAGACGTATGTAGTGTCATCTGCAAATAATATGGGTTTGAGTAGTTGTGATGCATTCGGTAGGTCATTGATGTAAATGAGGAAGAGGAGTGGGCCAAGGACACTTCTTTGAGGGACCCTGACTGTAATTGGTTGTGTGGAAGAGTTAGCTCCATTTGTGTACACATATTGGCTTCTGTTACTAAGGTATGACTTTAGGTAGTTGAGGGAGTGCCCTCTTATACCATAGTGTGTTAATTTAATGTGCAGCAAATCATGGTCGACTGTATCAAAAGCTTTATGTAAATCAATGAAGATTCCCAGTGGGACTTCTTTCTTCTCGAGAGCGGTGTATATTAGTTCTAGCATGTGTATAATAGCATCATTTGTGCTTTTATTAGTCCTGAATCCAAACTGACAGGGGTTGAGTATGTTGTGCGAGACGAGATAGGAATAGATCTGCCTATAAATTAATTTTTCAAAGATTTTAGAGAGCAGAGGTAAGTTAGATATTGGTCTATAGTTATTCAAGTCTGTTTGATCTCCTCCTTTGTGGATCGGAGTGACCCTCGCTATTTTGAGAATTGATGGGAAGGTGGAGGATTCGATGGATTTGTTAAAGAGTGTTGGAATAATTGGTGATAGTAGTACTTGAGAAGCTTTTTTGTACATAAAAGGTGGTAAGTTATTTATATCTCCTGCCTTGTTTTTATGGGTGTTGATGATAAGTGAGACTTCTGTTGGGTTGGTTGGAGCTAGGAATAGTGTATTCGGTTAGGTGCCCGTGAGGTAGTCTGATGAACGGGTGTTTGAGCTTGGGATCTTACTCGCTAGATTCTTTCCTATGGTGGAGAAGAAAACATTGAGTCTGTTTGCTGTTTCAGTTGGTGGGAGTAGGGGTTCATCTGATTTTGTTAATTTGATTGTTTTGTTTTTGGGTATCTTTTTAGTTCCTAGAATTTCAGATAGGGTTTTCCAGATCTTTTTCATATCACCTTTTATGTTATGCAATCTGTTCTCTTAATACAATTTTTTGACCACCTTATCAGGCTGGTAAGAATTGACGAGTAACGTTTAAAATGGTCTCTGGTTATTTGACCCATTCTGTACTGTTTTTCATATAGGTGCTTTGTGTTAATGGATTTATGGATGCTGGGTGTTAGCCAGGGACTATTCAGTCTCTTTGCTGTGATCTGTTTATTTTTTTAGGGCAATGCTTGTTATAGAGGTAGTGAGATTTTTTTTAGAAAATTATTAATACATTCATCAGTACAGTGGACCCTCGGTTAACGAATACCCCGGAAATCGTGCAATTATGTAAGTATAATTTTGTAAGTTCTTGTGGAAGTGTATTTTTGGGGGTCTGAAATAGACTAACCTACATGACATTATTTCTTAAGGACGTAAATTCGTTCGGTAATGGCACTTGAGCAGGCTTCTGCAATGAATTTTTTTCGTTAACCGAGGGTCCACTGTATCTGAATATGTTTCTATCTCGTTATGCGAGTCGATGTTAATCATTTTTTTTTTCAACAAGTCTGCCGTCTGCCACCGAGGCAGGGTGACCCAAAAAGAAAGAAAATCCCCAAAAAGAAAATACTTTCATCATTCAACACTTTCACATCACTCATACATAATCACTGTCTTTGCAGAGGCGCTAAGATACGACAGCTGAGAATAAGTCCCTCCCAACTGTCACTATCCCAGACCCCTCCTTTAACCCTTTGGGGGTCGGTGCCGTACTAGTACGTTTTACGAGCAGGGGTTGGTGCCGTACTAGTACGCCCAAATTCTAGCGGCCTCAATTTAAGCAGAAAACGTCTGGTACGCATACATATGAAAGAATGGGTCTGTGTGGTCAGTGTGCGCAGTATAAAAAAAATCCTGCAGTACACACTGCATAATGAGAGAAAAAAAACTCTGACCGTTTTTTTCGATTAAAACAGCGACTTTGCAGTCGATTTTCGTATGGTATTTATTGATGTATTCTCGTTTTCTTGGTCTCATTTTATAGAATGGAAGATATATTACAGAAATAGAGATGATTTTGATTGGTATAACAATGACAAGTACCTTGAAATTGAGCTCAAAGTAGCGAAAATGTTCGATTTTTTACGATGTTCAAGAGTAAACAAATCACACCATGCCTCCAATACACATCAACTGGCGAGTCTTATATTCATGCACAAGTGCTCTGATATTATTTATACCATTTTTACAATGATGCAGTTGTATACATAACAGTAAATCTTCTATTTTTTGTGAGAATAAAAAATCAAAATGAAAACAAAAGTAATGGAATAGGGGCCTGGAGACGTGACTAATGAACAGAGAACATGTTATTTTAGTGCCAGGAATGTCTGTCTTGTTTACTCTGTACCCTATTTTGAAATTGGCATCGTTTGAAATTTGTGTGAAATTGGAAAATTGCCATTTTCTGACCACTATTTTGGGTAGATAAAATTGGTAAATAGGCAGTTTCTTGTACTCAATCGATAGAAGAAATGGAGTTCTAGCGAAATAGCTATAATTTTAGGAGACTGAAACATTGGAATTTGTCGAAAATAGAGCTCAAAGTGGGCGAAATCGCGGATGCGTAAGTTTCATGGCTACCGCTAACTTCGCGAAAGCATAATTCCGTTAGTTTTCGATCAAATTTCATAATTTTGGTGGCGTTATGATCGGAAAAAGATTCTCTATCATTTCATAAGAACAAATTATTTTTTTTTTTTCCAAAAAAATTTCGACCCCAGGAACACTTTCCTGAGAAGGCCTGTCGACCCCCAAAGGGTTAAAGTGCAGGCATTGTACTTCCCATTTCCAGGACTCAAGAGAAGTTGTGGTTACAGGCGAGTGGGTGCGGGAGGGAAGAGGAGCGATTGGTGGAATGATGATGTAAAGAGAGTAGTAAGGGAGAAAAAGTTAGCATATGAGAGGTTTTTACAAAGTAGAAGTGATGCAAGGAGGGAAGAGTATATGGAGAGAAAAAGAGAGGTTAAAAGAGTGGTGAAACAATGTAAAAAGAGAGCAGATGAGAGAGTGGGCGAGATGTTATCAGCAAATTTTGTTGAAAATAAGAAAAAGTTTTGGAATGAGATTAATAAGTTGAGGAAGCCTAGAGAACAAATGGATTTGACAGTTAAAAATAGGAGAGGAGAGTTATTAAATGGAGAGTTAGAGGTATCGGGAAGATGGAGAGAATATTTTGAGGATTTGTTAAATGTTGATGAAGACAGGGAAGCTGTGATTTCGTGTGTAGGGCAAGGAGGAATAACATCTTGTAGGAGTGTGGAAGAGCCAGTTGTGGGTGTAGGGAAGTTCGTGAGGCAGTGGGTAGAATGAAAGGGGGTAAGGCAGCTGGGATTGATGGGATAAAGATAGAAATGTTAAAAGCAGGTGGGGATATAATTTTGGAGTGGTTGGTGCTATTATTTAATAAATGTATGGAAGAGGGTAAGGTACCTAGGGATTGGCAGAGAGCGTGTATTGTTCCTTTGTATAAAGGCAAAGGGGACAAAAGAGAGTGCAAAAATTATAGGGGAATAAGTCTGTTGAGTGTACCTGGTAAAGTGTATGGTAGAGTTATTATTGAAAGAATTAAGAGTAAAACAGAAAGCAGGATAGCAGATGAACAAGGGGGCTTTAGGAAAGGTAGGGGGTGTGTAGACCAAGTGTTTACAGTAAAACATATAGGTGAACAGTATTTGGATAAGGGTAAATATGTTTTTGTGGCATTTATGGATTTGGAAAAGGCATATGATAGGGTAGATAGGGGGGCAATGTGGCAGATGTTGCAGGTGTATGGAATAGGAGGAAGGTTACTGAAAGCAGTGAAGAGTTTTTATGAGGATAGTGAGGCTCAGGTTAGAGTGTGTAGGAGGGAAGGGGACTATTTCCCAGTAAAAGTGGGCCTTAGACAAGGATGTGTGATGTCACCGTGGTTGTTCAATATATTTATAGATGGGGTTGTAAGAGAAGTGAATGCGAGGTCTTGGCAAGAGGTGTTGGGCTAAAAGATAAAGAAGCAAATACAAAGTGGGAGTTGTCACAGTTGCTTTTGCTGATGACACTGTGCTTTTGGGAGATTCTGAAGAGAAGCTGCAGAGGTTGGTGGATGAATTTGGTAGGGTGTGTAAAAGAAGAAAATTGAAAGTGAATATAGGAAAGAGTAAGGTGATGAGGATAACAAAAAGAATAGGTGACGAAAGATTGGATATCAGATTGGAGGGAGAGAGTATGGAGGAGGTGAATGTATTCAGATATTTGGGAGTGGACATGTCGGCGGATGGGTCTATGAAGGATGAGGTGAATCATAGAATTGATGAGGGGAAAAGGGTGAGTGGAGCACTTCGGAGTCTGTGGAGACAAAGAACCTTGTCCATGGAAGTAAAGAGGGAATGTATGAGAGTATAGTTATACCAACGCTCTTATATGGGTGTGAAGCATGGGTGATGAATGTTGCAACGAGGAGAAGGCTGGAGGCAGTGGAGATGTCATGTCTGAGGTCAATGTGTGGTGTGAATATAATGCAGAGAATTCGGAGTTTGGAAATTAGGAGGAGGTGCGGGATTACCAAAACGATTGTCCAGAGAGCTGAGGAGGGTTGTTGAGGTGGTTTGGACATGTAGAGAGAATGGAACGAGACAGAGTGACTTCGAGAGTGTATAAATCTGTAGTGGAGGGAAGGCGGGGTAGGGGTCGGCCTAGGAAAGGTTGGAGGGAGGGGTAAAGGAAGTTTTGTGTGCGAGGGGCTTGGACTTCCAGCAAGCATGTGTGAGCGTATTTGATAGGAGTGAATGGAGGCATAGGGTTTTTTAATACTTGACGTGCTGTTGGAGTGTGAGCCAAGTAACATTTATGAAGGGATTCAGGAAACCGGCAGGCCGGACTTGAGTTCTGGAGATGGGAAGTACAGTGCCGGCACTCTGAAGGAGGGGTGTTAATGTTGCAGTTTTGTAACTGTAGTGTAGAGCACCCTTCTGGCAAGACAGTGATGGAGTGAATGATGATGAAAGTTTTTCTTTTTCGGGCCACCCTGCCTTGGTGGGAATCGGCCGATGTGTTAATAATAATAATAAAAATAAGTCCAACTAAATCAATTAACTGGTTTCCCTGAATCCCTTCACAAAATATTACGCTGCTCACACTCCAACAGCTCATCAGGTACCAAAAACCATTTGTCTCCATTCACTCCTATCTAACACGCTCACACATGCTTGCTGGAAGTCAAAGCCCCTCTCCCACAAAACCTCCTTTACCCCCTCCCTCCAACCTTTTCGAGGACGACCCCTACCCGGCCTTCCTTCCCCTACAGATTTATACGCTTTCCAAGTCATTCTACTTTGATCCATTCTCTCTAAATGACCAAACCACCTCAACAACCCCTCTTCAGCCCTCTGACAAATACTTTTAGTAACTCCACACCTCCTCCTAATTTCCACACTCCGAATTATTTTCTGCATAATATTTACACCACACATGGCCCTTAGACAGGACATCTCCACTGCCTCCAGCCGCCTCCTCGCTGCAGCATTTGCAACCCATGCTTCACACCCATATAAGAGTGTTGGTACCACTATACTTTTGTACATTCCCTTCTTTGCCTCCATGGATAACGTTTTTTGTCTCCACAGATACCTCAACGCACCACTCACCTTTTTTCCTTCATCAATTCTATGGTTAACCTCATCCTTCATAAACCCATCTGTGTGTGTATTGTTCCAGTCATGGTATTGTGCCTTTTTTGTTATTCACTTCTTCCATAATCCCTCTCTCCAAAGTGATATCCAATTTTTCTTTATTTAAAACGTTTGATACCCTCATCACCTTACTCTTATCTATGTTCACTTTCAACTTTCTACCTTTACACACCCTCCCAAACTCGTCCACTAACCTTTGCAACTTTTCTTTAGAATCTCCCATAAGCACAGTATCATCAGCAAAAACTAACTGTGTCAACTTCCATTTTGCATTTGATTCCCCATAATTTAATCCCACCCCTCTCCCCAACAGCCTAGCATTTACTTCTTTTACAACCCCATCTATAAATATATTAAACAACCATGGTGACATTACACATCCCTGTCTAAGACCTACTTTTACCAGGAAGTAATCTCCCTCTCTCCTACACACCCTAACCTGAGCCTCACTATCCTCATAAAAACTCTTTACAGCATTCAGTAACTTACTACCTATTCCATACACTTTCAACATTTGCCACATTACTCCCCTATCCACTTTATCATATGGCTTTTCTAAATTCATAAATGCAATGAAAACTTCCCTACCTTTATCTAAATACTGTTCACATATATGCTTCAATGTAAACACTTGATCTACTCATCCCCTACCCACTGTAAAGCCTCCTTGCTGTTATAAAGTTATTAACAGCTGTCTTGGTATGTAGTATGAAGGTAACTTTAGTAGTGTCTTGGGGCAATTTACCTAGGTTGGTTATGAGAAAGGTAGGGTAGTGGTCTGTGGTGTTGTCTGTGATTATGCCTGATTTTAAAGGGAATATGGTGTTAGTCCAGATGTGGTCTAATAAGGAGATACTAGTCTTGGAGATTCTTGTAGGTTTTGTTACTGTTGGTAGCAGCAGGCAGTTGCTCATAGTGTTTGTGAAATCAGTTACTTGTGGGTCCTGGTCATGCAGGAGATTTATATTGAAGTCGCCTGTTAGCAACAAGTGGTCTTTGTTCATGTGTGCATCAGTTATCATGTTTCCTAATTTTTCACTAAAATGGTAAATGTTTGACTGTGGTACTCTGTAGATGTTTATCACTGTGAGGTTTTTTTGCAAGTCTTTTGATTTAAATTTAGCTATAATATATTCTCCATGTTCATTCCTTGCACAAGAATCATTGATACATTCAAGTTGATCTGAGTAGTATATAGCTGTTCCACCCCCTTGCTGGTCTGTCCTACAGTTGTGTATGGCTGTGTAACCAGGAATGGCATGGTAATGATTTATTCTTTGGGTTACTCTCTTGGTGGGAAATAGCTGTTGGTGTAATACAAAAATACAGTAATAATAATAAATAACTATGGTAAATTTTATTATCAGTAGGTAAGAGTAAGGTGATGAGGGTATCAAACGATTTAAATAGAGAAAAATTGGATATCACATTGGAGAGAGGGATTATGGAAGAAGTAAATGTTTTCAGATATTTGGGAGTTGACGTGTCAGCGGATGGGTTTATGAAGGATGAGGTTAACCATAGAATTGATGAAGGAAAAAAGGTGAGTGGTGCATTGAGGTATCTGTGGAGACAAAAAACGTTATCCATGGAGGCAAAGAAGGGAATGTACGAAAGTATAGTGGTACCAACACTCTTATATGGGTGTGAAGCATGGGTTGCAAATGCTGCAGCGAGGAGGAGGCTGGAGGCAGTGGAGATGTCCTGTCTAAGGGCAATGTGTGGTGTAAATATTATGCAGAAAATTCGGAATGTGGAAATTAGGAGAAGGTGTGGAGTTACTAAAAGCATTTGTCAGAGGGTTGAAGAGGGGTTGTTGAGGTGGTTTGGTCATTTAGAGAGAATGGATCAAAGTAGAATGACTTGGAGAGCGTATAAATCTGTAGGGGAAGGAAGGCGGGGTAGGGGTCGTCCTAGAAAAGGTTGGAGGGAAAGGGTAAAGGAGGTTTTGTGGGCGAGGGGCTTGGACTTCCAGCAAGCATGTGTGAGCGTGTTAGATAGGAGTGAATGGAGACGAATGGTTTTTGGGACATGACGATCTGTTGGAGTGTGAGCAGGGTAATATTTTGTGAAGGGATTCAGGGAAACCAGTTAATTGATTTAGTTGGACTTAGAGTCCTGGAAATGGGAAGTACAATGCCTGCACTTTAAAGGAGGGGTCTGAGATAGTGACAGCTGGGAGGGACTATTCTCAGCTGTCGTATCTGAGCTCCTCTGCAAAAACAGTGATTATGTATGAGTGTGGTGAAAGTGTTGAATGATGATGAAAGTATTTTCTTTTTGGGGATTTTCTTCCTTTTTGCGTCACCCTGCCTCGGTGGGAGACGGCCGACTTGTTGAAAAAGAAAAAAAAATATACTGTACCTTAAATTTCCATAATAATTTTATGATTTTAAGTGATTGTCTATGTGATAATTTTGCAGGTGGTGTTGGATGGGCAGCAACACAGCTTGCTAAAACTATTCCTGGTGTCTACGTGTTTGGGACTGCCTCGCTTCACAAACATGGAGCTATTTCTGAAAATGGTGTAGATCACCCTATTCACCATAATCAGGTATGCTTTACTGCTGCTATTCTTATTACATCTTGCACTTTATGAGATGTGGTAGTGAATACTGCATTTTAAAGCTGAAATTAAATGTGGATGAACATTTAAGAATTATTTTGGATGAATATAATTTCTATCATAAAAATTATGCATAGTAGTGATTCACCAAAATCCTAATAACGTGATTGTTGACAACTCTGGCAAATCAATTGTAGGACTGACTTGTCATGGTTTCAAGAACATCCTGTCCATTTCCTGAGAAAGATGTAAGGTGGCCTATGTATTGTAGTGATCCAAAAAATTCTCCTAAGTTTTGGTACTTAATTTTCCTTAATAGCATCTACAAAAAAATGAAATAGTGGATCATAATAGCCAAAATGGTTTGTTAACTGTAATAGTTCATTTGAACTATAAATAAAATTGGTTAAAATTTCCTACTGTACATAGCAAATAATTTTGTATTGATTTGTTTAAATTAACTTTAAACAATACCGGGAGATACTTCCCGGTAAAAGTAGGTCATAGACAGGAATGTGTAATGTCACCATGGTTGTTTAATATATTTATAAATGGGGTTGTAAAAGAAGTAAATGCTAGGGTGTTTGGGAGAGGGGTGGGATTAAATTACGTGTGGGGAATCAAATACAAAATGGGAGTTGACAGTTACTTTTTGCTGATGATACTGTGCTTATGGGAGATTCTAAAGAAAAGTTGCAAAGGTTAGTGGACGAGTTTGGGAGGGTGTGTAAAGGTAGAAAGTTGAAAGTGAACATAGATAAGAGTAAGATGATGAGGGTATCAAATGATTTAGATAAAGAAAAATTGGATATTACATTGGAGAGAGGGAGTATGGAAAAAGTAAATGTTTTCAGATATGTATTTGGGAGTTGACTTGTCAGCGGATGGGTTTATGAAAGATGAAGTTAACCATAGAATTGATGAAGGAAAAAAGGTGAGTGGTGCGTTGAGGTATCTGTGGAGGCAAAAAAACGTTATCTATGGAGGCAAAAGGGAATGTATGAAAGTATTGTGGTACCAACACTCTTATATGGGTGTGAAGCTTGGGTTGTAAATGCTGCAGCGAGGAGGCAGCTGGAGGCAGTGGAGATGTCCTGTCTAAGGGCAATGTGTGGTGTAAATATTATGCAGAGAATTTGGAGTGTGGAAATTAGGAGGAGGTGTGGAGTTACTAAAAGTATTAGTCAGAGGGCTGAAGAGGGGTTGTTAAGGTGGTTTGGTCATTTAGAGAGAGAGAATGGATCAAAGTAGAATGATTTGGAGAGCGTATAAATCTGTAGGGGAAGGAAGGAGGGGTAGGGGTCGTCCTCAAAAAGGTTGGAGGGGGGGTAAAGGAGGTTTTGTGGGCGAGGGGCTTGGACTTCCAGCAAGTGTGTGTGAGCGTGTTAGATAGGAGTGAATGGAGACGAATGGTTTTTGGGACCTGATGAGCTGTTGGAGTGTGAGCAGGGTAATGTTTAGTGAAGGGATTCAGGGGAAACCGGTTATTATAGATTTAGCCGGACTTGAGTCCTGGAAATGGGAAGTACAATGCCTGCACTTTAAAGGAGGGTCTGGGATAGTGACAGTTTGGAGGGACTATTCTAAACTGTCATATCTGAGCGCCTCTGCAAAAACAATGATTATGTATGAGTGAGGTGAAAGTGTTGAATGATGATGAAAGTATTTTCTTTTTGGGGATTTTCTTTCTTTTTGAGGATTTTCTTTCTTTTTGGGTCACCCTGCCTCGGTGGGAGACAGCCGACTTGTTGAAAAAAAAAAATTAATTCATATGGGAAATATTATTTCGCTTTTAGGCCGAACTTCTGGAACTGATTACAGCCGATAAGCGAGAGTCCACTGTATTAATACTGTGAAAATTATTTTTACATATGAATGTAGGTACAGTGGACCCTCGGTTTTTGTACAGCTCTCAACTCGAACAATTATGTAAGTGTATTTTTGTAAGTGCTTTTGTAAGTGTATTTTTGGGGGTCTGAAATGACTAATCTAATTTACATTTGTCCTTATGGGAACAAATTCGTTCGAAAACCGAGGGTCCATTGTAGTAGGTTGGTAGACAGCAACCACCCAGGGAGGTACTATCATCCCGCCAAGTGAGTGTAAAACGGAATCCTGTAAATGTTTTACATGGTGGGCAAGATTGCTGGTGTCTTTTTTTTTTCTGTCTCATAAACATGCAAGGTTTCAGGTACGTCTTGCTCCTTCTACTTACACTTAGGTCACACTGCACATACATGTACAAGCACATATGTACAAACCCCTCTGGGTTTTTCTTCTATTTTCTTCCTAGTTCTTGTTGTTGTTTATTACTCTTTATTTCCATGGGGAAGTGGAACAGAATTCTTCCCCCGTAAGCCATATGTGTCGTAAGAGGAGACTAAAATGCTAGGAGCAAGGGGGTAGTAACTCCTTCGTCTGTATACATTACTAAATTTAAAAAGAGAAACTTTTTTTCTTTTTGGGCCACCCTGCTTCAGTGGGATACAGCCAGTTTGTTGAAAGAAGAAGAAAAAGAGAAACTTTTGTTTTTCTTTTTTTTGGCCACCCTGCCTTGTTGGGATGTGGCTGGTTTGTTGAAAGAAAGAAGATGAATGCCCTTCTGCCTCACTCATATTTTGCTCCTTTCTTCATTACATGTCACAGACCGGGCCGCGGGGGCGTTGACCCCTGGAATTCTCTCCAGGTAATTCTCTCCAGGTATATTCACCTGTCCCTTAACCCTTTACCGGGCAGGACCGTGTACAGACGGTCCTAAACACGTGTTTTTGCGCGTGTCATCCTACTCCCCCAGCCCATCTAGGTTCCCATTCTCTATATCTGACCAATCACAAGCCTTCTGTGAGTCGCTCCAGCTAAGTGAGACCGGCATCTGCTCGCTTCCCATTGGTTGAGAGACCAAAATGTAAACACTTCTCGCTTTACGTCACCCAGAGCCGAATTTTTGCTCTTGTTCCACTCATATACACTGTGATTATACTCTCTACAATGTCGGTAAGTACTAATTGTTGTGTCCAGTGTGTAAATGAATAGTTTAGGCATATTTTGAGATATATATCAGGAGTTAGATATGCATAATATGAGTGTACCATGCAATTGAAAAAGGGCAACAAAAGAGGACCGTGTACAGACGGTCCCGCCGTCAGGGCCACATTTTAAATTTCAGTAAATAAATATTTATATAAAAATTTCTAGTGCATATATGAATTCTGTAGTGGTCTGGGTGTGTACAGAACATTCTTATTGTCATTCCAGATCAATGAGAAATTGTTCTATTGTGAACCCTTCCAACAGAAGTTCAAATATCTCTGCATTTTGGTGGAAAGTGACTCAGATCCAGAACCAGATGACCTGTTGCCATCTCCAGTGCAGTACCAACGTGCAGAAAGGCCTGATGACAGTGTGAGGTTTGACCAAAATGATAGGTTTGATAAAATGCTAGGTCACTGGCCAGTGCAAGGCAGAATATTTACATGCAATTATTGCAGCAAAACGAAAAATCATGTCACATCCTCATTTTTGTGTGCCGTATGCAAGGTAAATCTATGCATCAAGAAGGAAAGAAATTGCTTCATAGCCTTTCATTGTAGCAATTAGTGATCAAGAATGATTGTTTTTCTCAGGAAATTCAGGAATATGGGACTTGAAAGTTTTATCCCTTTGCAATGTGTCCATGTTGCTCTTTGGTTCACTTTCATATTTTTTATACATACAAAATGTTTGGAAACAAGTTCCATTTGTGTTTTTGATATTGTCTATTAGTATAATAAAATAGAAAAATACTTATTTGGTGTTTTATTAACAATTGCAAATTTGCAACATTCAGAATTTGACACCCTTTAACGGTCAGGACCGTCTGTAGACGGTCCTTGAATATTGGCAATTGCGTGAAAAGTTTTTTTTAGAATTTCAATTATATGGGCTCATTATCCTTACATTGAGTTACTCTATCCACTCATTTGAAATACATTTTGAAATTATCATTTTCCAGGGAGTGCCCGGTAAAGGGTTAAAGGGGAAAAAATGGGTACCTTGGTGGTAAAGGCTTTGATCATAGGAATTGGAGCTTCTCTTCTCTTCCTTAGATCAAACCTGATTGCCTTCCATTTCCCAGATTCTGTATGACTTACAGGTTGAGCTCTTCACCACAAACATTATAATAATATATTCTGAGTGCAGGTCCTTCCTCCTTTATATGATGATGAAGTGCAGGGCATAAAGGTGCTTCCAAATGTCTTATCTACTAAAAAATACTTTTTTTTTTTTTTGCTGTTGTCATGACCCACATGTCTCTTGCAGCATAATAAGGCCAATTTTTTTTTTTTTTTTTTAACATACCAGCCATCTCCCACCAAGGTACAGGGGTGACCTGAAAAAGAAGAAATGAAAGTTTTTCATTTTACATTTAGTAATTTATACAGAAGTGGTTACTAGCCCTTTGCTTCCTGTGTTTTAGTCTCCTCTTACGACACCCATATCTTATGGAGGAAGGATTCTTCTCCTCTTCCCCATGGAGAAGAATATTTAAAAATAGAAAAAGATCAGTACTGTACTGTATTTCGAGAACTAACATTTCAACTTTACAGGATTACCAAAAAGAAGTGTTGGATCAGCGGCCACAAGGAGTGAGTATTGTCTTGGACAACTTGAGTGGAGTAGACTTTACCAAAAGTCAGGAGCTTCTGGAACCGCTTGGTAAGGTATGTATTTATTTATTTGTAAGAACTTGTGGTATTTATATTATTATTCCCCTCATGTGGGGGGTCATGCAATGCATTGGGGGGAATGGGAGGCAATCAGGTTTGGTTCAAGGAAGAGATCAGGTCCAGTTTCTTGGATCAAAAGCACCTCACTGGTGTCAGTGAACCTCCCTTGAAAGGTTGATATTTATTACCTATATGTACATACTGCATGCAGAATATACTACAGTATGCATATTTATGGGAAAATGCTAAATCTATACAAGTCATACATCATCTGGGGAATAGGAGGCACTCATGTTTGATCCAAGGAAAGGTAAGATACTTCGTTACTTGGATCAAGCGTCCCTTACCAACATCTAGGGACTTCCTTGATGGGTACCTCTTTGAAGCACCAGAGGGGCAGAACTGTGCTCTTGGTGTCCTGTCATCAGGTATGTTTTGCGTCATATAATTAAAATTTTGTTTTATTAGATAATTTTGAAAATTTTAATATTAGTAATACAGTGGACCCTCGGTTAACGAATACCCCGGAAATCGTGCAATTATGTAAGTATAATTTTGTAAGTTCTTGTGGAAGTGTATTTTTGGGGGTCTGAAATAGACTAACCTACGTGAAATTTTTCCTTAAGGGAGTAAATTCGTTCGGTAATGGCACTTGAGCAGACTTCAGGAGTGAAGTTTTTACGAAACTCGGGGGTCCACTGTACAGTGGTCCCTCGGTTTTCGTGCATCTCCAAACTCGAACATTTATGTAAGTGTATTTTCGTAAGTGCTGTTGCAAGTGTATTTTTGGGGGTCTGAAATAGACTAACCTACGTGACATTATTTCTGGAACGAATTTTCGGCGAAAACCGAGGGACCACTGTACATACTTCAGTGCCAGAACATCAGCATCTCAGAGATAAGAATTCTTTACTGATGTACAATTTTTTTATATTTTACAGTTTAAAAGGTTTTGATAATGGTGTTAATGCAATAGGTAAAATCATATAAGAGAGGTGTGAATTGATCCAAGGAAGGGAAGACTGAGTCCAATTCCTTGGATCACGAGCCCCCTCATCAACATCAAGGAACCTGTAGGTAGACAATGGCAAAAGCTAACATGTTTCACCCAAGGCTGGGCTGTATCAAGTACGTACTCAAAAACCAGCAAAGTCACTGCCTGAATTGTTATCTACTAATGTATGTACATACGTATATATGCATGCACACACATATACATACCTTTCTCTCTATCTCTTTTTTTTTATCACAGGGTTTTACAAGGGTAGGTTAAGGAATCATAACTTTATTTACAAGCTAAGTGCTGTTACCTACATCAGCTTATTTAAAAGCCTTTTTATTGTTATGAGACATACAAAAAGGGAACAGGATGAAGTTGGAGCCATCTGTGGGCCAGCAATTTCATTTGATCAACTGACTTTATTTCGTTTATATCATTATGCTGTAGAAGCTCACGTTTTGCTGTCCTCAGAGTGGAGCCAAGTGTGGTACTTGGACCATATTGGCCTTGTACATAACAATAAGGCTGCCCGCATCCCTTCGGTGTTGAAGGCTCTGCTGAAATGACAGATCTATCCAGGCTGGGTCCAGGCAAGAGATGAGGTGTTCTGCTCTGTTCTCTACTCTGTCAAGAAGTTGCAGATGAGATGGGGAGCAGGCAGTCCAAGAAAGTGGAGCGTACTCAGGGTGTGAGTGTACTTGTGCTTCATACAGAATCTTTCAGCCTCTACTGTCGAGCAGATGCGAGATACGTTGAAGTGATGTAAGATTCCTGGCCACTTTGTTTGCAAGATTTACAACGTGGTTTTTCATGGTCAGTTTGGAGTCAAGTTTAACAACAAGGATATCGACTTCATCCCCAGGTACCAGCATCATTTGTGTTTTCTCAGGAGCAAATGTTACCTGCCATCAGTTTCCCCAGGCTGACATAGCTTTTCACTGGTGATTGATGTAGCTTAGAGCAGCTGGCATTTCCTCTCTTGGATAAGTAAATGTCAGAGTGCAGTCATCTGCATATGCATGGGATTCTGGGATGAGATGGTCATTAAAGTATACATTCCATAACAATTGCCCAAGCTTGAGAACTACACTTAGAGATCTACCTTAAAGGTAATCACTTAGGAGACATATAGTAGAGCCTGCAATTACTAGTGCTTGCAGTTTTGCTAAGAGTCCTTGGTGCCATACTGGGTCAAAAGCACCAGCAGTGTCCAGTACTACTACACAGCTGACTTTGGATTCATCCAGTGATGGGTGCCACTTAGTGGAGAGGTTTAACAACAGATCAGCAGCAGAGAAACCTTTTCTGAAGCCATATTAGCAGTCACAAAGAGAAGGCCATTTACACTGGGCTAGGCAGTGCTGATTGATGCGAGTTAGAGGTGCTGCTAGCTGGTCTGTGCACATCTGCTCAGCAATCTTGGGCTCAACTTGTCTGGGCCCACAGCCTTTTTTTGGTCCTGCGATTTAAGGACATGCATCTTCTCCTGCCTTATTGTCACCACTGACAGCTTTGACACAGTTCTTGCAGCTAGCCAAGGGGGTACCTTGCTGGATCAGGAACTTGCATGTTGGCAGCAAAGTGTTCGGTAAAGAGGTCAGCTTTCTCCTGACTACTAGTAGAGGTGGTCCCATCCTGTTGATTTAGAGGTGGAATAAGTTAATCAGGAAGATAACCTTGTTTGTCCTTGACCAAGGACTACAGTGGACCCCCGGCTAACGAACAAAATTAATTCCAGAAGCCTGCTCAAGTGCCATTACCAAACGAGTTTACTTCCTTAAGAAATAATGTCACATAGGTTAGTTTATTTCAGACCCCCAAAAATACACTTCCACAAGCACTTACAATATTATACTTACATAATTGTACGATTTCCGGGGTGTTCGTTAGCCGGGGGTCCACTGTACCAGATTTTGGAGCCCACTCTTCCTGATGCCAGCTTTCTTTTTGTGTCAGCCTCCCATTTAGAGATGGCCCACTTTTGAACTTCTCCCATATTCCTACAGGCTTGCCTGTGCAGGTTCCTGTTATAGGCAGTGGGATGTCTATTATACCTTCCCCATGCCTTATACTTTGCAGTAGCAGCCTCTGCAACAAAAGCCGAACCAAGGCTGATCTGTAGGCTTCGTCATATACTGCCAGTTAGGGATGTGTTCTTGTTGTAGATTAAGGATGTGTCTCTTTTTCTTTCTTTCTCTCTTTTTCTTTCTATTTCTCTTTCTCTCTCTCACATACAGTATATATGTGTAGGTGGGGGTGGGGAATACCTGGAGAGGGTTTTGTGGATCAATGCCCTCGTTGCCTGGTCTGTGACCAGGCCTTGTGGTGGATCAGAGTCTGATCAACCAGGCTGTTACTGCTGGCCGCACACAAACTGACTCACGAACCACAGCCCAGTCAGGTACTGACTTTAGGTGCCTGTCCAGTGCCTTCTTGAAGACAGCCAGGGATCTATTTGTAATCTCCCTTATGTATGCTGGGGGGGGGTTGGATATCCTATGACATCCTTATTTCTTTTCCTCCACTCTTTTTCTTTCCTCTGCCTCCTGTGTACACTTTTTCTTGCCCCCCACTCTTGGATAATGGACATATCTTCATAAAAATTCCATTTCTCCTGTGTATGGAATAGGCTTTCCTGAGAAATGGCAGTTCCCCAGTGATAGTAGCTCCAGTTATGCTGGAAGGAAACCTTTGAAGCTGCCATAGTCAATGAATTCTTGCTGGAATGCTTGATATCCTCATTGCCCCACTGTGGTCTTCCATTTCAAGCTGAGGGATTTCAACACCTTGTATGAGTACCACCCTGTGTGATGGAACATAACAGCCAAACATAGCTAGCTTTTGTTCTCACTGTAATTATCATATTGAATAAGGTAGCAGCACATTGTTGATGTATCCACTTTTGTTAAAATAATTGATAAGGCAAATGAGCACCATGAAGTCAGGTTTGAAGAAAGACAGGTCACACATAAGGTCATTAAATTGCTAGATCAGGCCACAAATGAGGTCATTAAATTGTGACATAAAGTCTGGTGAAGTCGGGTATTAGTGAGAGCAGGGATGTGGGGGCAAGGTGAAAAGTTTATTATATGAATCATGGACAGTGTGGGTAATAGATCCAGCCAATGTAAATTTTACTGTTTTGCTCAATGGTTTTGGAAGCAGCAGTAATCCACTTCACCAAAAACATGGGAATGTTCAGTTGAACCCCTGTATCTGCAGATTCGGTTTCCACGGTTTGCCATGGCCTGAAAAGTCATCACTACAAGAGTAGTGATGACAGAAGTTCTTCAAAGCTTAAGAGAAGCTGTGAAGTGCTTTCCATCAGTGAAAAAGTGCTGATTCTCGATTTATTGTGTAATTTATCAATTAAACTTTTATCATAGGTACATGTATGTATGTAAACAAAAAACGACATATATAGGGTTTGCTACTATTCACAGTTTTGAGTATCCACGGCAGGTCTTCAAACGTATTCCCTGCAGATATGGGGGGACTACTGTACATGTTGGTTGGACCTCTTGCCCACATTGTCCACAATTCATATAATAAGCATAAACCTGTCACCTTACCCCTACTCCCTGCACCCACTAATACCTGACCTCACCAGACTTGATCTCACCATTTAATGACTTTGGGTTTAGCACTTACCCTGCATATAATAATAATTTTACACTTTTTACGTATAGGTGGTGCTGATTGGTGCTCGTGGAATGTTAGGAAGTGAACATCGTAGTCTGTGGTCTCTCTTCAAAACCTGGTGGACTACAAAAAATGTTTCTCCATACTCCCTCATCATGAACAACTATGCTGTTGCAGGTATGTGAGATTGATTATTAATAATTTGTTGGTTTATATTGCAGTGTACCCTTCAGGGGAAGTGCCTTGATGTTGATGAGGGGCTTTTGATGCAAGGAATTGGAGTTAGCTTTCATTTCCATGGATCAAACCTGATTAGCTTACATTTACCAGTGCCCATGTGTGTGAGGGCAGGGGTTAGTGGGAGTAGGGAAAAGTGCAAGAGGAAAAGTAAAATCACAGTTGGTGCAATCAGTTTCTGTCAAAGTCAGAGAGTCTTCATTAAAGGTGAAATGCTTAGCAAGGAGCTTAGTGTGTTGGGATGGCAGAGATGTTGGAAATAAATTCTGTGTGCCTGCTGATAGGCTGGACAATTTAATAAGATATATTGAATTGACATTGCAACCTGACAGTCCTTGCAGTGCAGTGACTTTTTTTATTTTCGTGAGGTATCCGTGAGCGAGGTGCGTGTGGCTGATACACAGACGGGAGAGTATGGTTTCCCAAACATGACTGCGGCAGGAAGACGGTCAGAAACATAAACGTTGTTTGGCAGAAAACAATTTTGTAGTGAACCAACTCAGACCTGCATTGTTGCTATCGGTTGTAGAGTTGTCAAGAGATTGCCACAAAATAATCTGAGTAAGGAATACTCAATGGGAAACTGGGAGGTCATGAACAGCTGATTGATTGGCTATGTCTGCTTGTTCATTACCCTGAACATACAATTGTCCAGGAACCCAGCAAAAAACTGATTTTTTTTTTGCGTTTACTAGAAATGCGGTATAACCAAAGTTGAATGTGAAGGATGACAGGATGAGGCGAGTTGAATTTCTGGATAGCCTGTAATGCAGTAAGAATCCGACAAAACTATGAATGACAAGGTAGATATCAAAACATCGTGCAAACAAAGTGGATATATACAGTGGTCCCTCGGTTTTTGTGCATCTCCAAACGCGAACATTTATGTAAGTGTATTTTCGTAAGTGCTGTTGCAAGTGTATTTTTGGGGGTCTGAAATAGACTAACCTACGTGATATTATTTCTTAAGGAAGTAAATTCGTTCGGTAATGGCACTTGAGCAGCATTCTGGAACGAATTTTTGGCAAAAACCGAGGGACCACTGTATAAGAAAGCACAGGTTTGGTAATAGTTGTGGATGAGTGGAACAAACTCCTGAGTTTTAAAAATAGGTTAAACAAATACATGAGTGGGTGAGAGTTGGATCTGACTGGTTTGCACTAGTGGGTCAGATGTGGGGCTCCATCCTTCTTAAGTGGATGTGACTTGGACCTGACTGGCTTTGGCCAGTAGCTTGGGCCAAAGGTGACTTGGACCTACCTAGCATGGGCAAGTAGGCATTCTGCAGTGCTCCTTTCTTATGTTCTTAAGTTATAGCAGGCAAGTGTACTTTCGCACATAGAAGTGGGGAAAAGCAAACATGAATAGTCAGGATTTTCTAAGGAGGGAGAGAAAAGTAAGATGCAGGGTGAACATAGAGGGGAAGTAAATTAAGGAAAGCCAACATCTGTTACTGTCCTATACACGGAAGGATTGTGAGGAAATAATGGAGACTGTGGACATCACACTGATCTTGCAAAGAAGGGGTGTTTGCCACTGCATAGAGGCTCTCAACTGGGAAAAAATGGAAAGCAGTGAGATACAAACATAACTTGTGATGATGAATGGGATCAGGTTTAGAAAGAGTAATGTGGGAGGCTGAAGAATATAGGTGGTCACTGTAGTCTAGTTTAGATAAGAAGAGAGCAGAATGAAAGTGAAGAAGGGTGCATCTATCAAGAGAGATGGGCTAAAGTTTTAAGAACTATCATGTCTTGAAAAATGTGTTCCTGGTAGACAGATGCCTTGTGTGTTCCAAATTTATTACAGTTTCATGATACTAACAATGGAATTCAGTCAAAAAGGACACCATAGTATGTAGATTTTTGAGGAATTCTACATATGCAACATTTACCTACTGTCATGAAACATTTTCAAGTAAAGATACCCAGGTGTTGCACACATGTTGAAATCCTCATCTTGTCGATATTGTATACCATTACTGTACTGGAAGAATTTTCACAGGATTACGAAATAGTAAATAATGTGACATATTTCCATGTTTTGAGGACTATCACACCTTGAAAAGGTGTGGAACTGGCAGGAAAATGCCTCATTTGTTTCAAGTTTATTACAATTTTATGACACTAACAAGAGAATTCAGACAAATAACAATGTAGATTTATTTTTGTAACATGTTTGCTGTTTCCTACTGAGGCAGGGTGACCTGAAAAAGAAGAAACACTTTTATCATCACTCACTCCATCACTGTCTTACCAGAGGCATCAAGATACAACAGTTAAAAAACTGCAACCTATCTCCACCCCCTCCTTCAGAGTGCAGGCACTGTACTTTCCACCTCCAGGACTCAAATCTGGCTAACCGGTTTCCCTGAATCTCTTCATAAATATATACTTTATTACTTTGCTAACATTCCAACCTCACGTCAAGTCATAAAAATCATTTGCCTCTCACTCGCTAATATCCAACACACTCGCACACTCTTGTTGGAAGTCCAAGCTTCTCGCACACAAAACCACCTTTACCCCCCTCCCTCCAACCTTTCCAAGGACGACTCCTACCCTGCCTTCCTTCCACTACAGATTTATATGCCCTCCAAATTATTCTATTTTGTTCCATCCTCTCTATATGTCTGAACCAAATTATAACAACCCCTCCTCAGCCCTCTCGATAACAGTTTTAGTAACCCATACCTCCTAATCTCCAAGCTACGAATTCTCTGCATAATACTCACACCACATTGCTCTCAGACACGACATCTCCACTGCTTCCAACCTCCGCCTTGTTGCAACATTCACAACCCATGTTTCACACCATTATAAGAGTGTTCGTACCACTATACTTCATACGTTTCTTTCTTTGCATCAATGGATAATGTTCTTCGTCTCCACAGACTCCTCAGTGCACCACTCATATTTTTCCCCTCATCAATTCTATGGTTCACCTAGTCTTTCATAGACCTAACTGCTGACAAGTCCACTCACAGATATCTGAACACATTGACATCCTCCATTCTTCCTCCCTCAAATCTGATATCCAATCTTTCATTACCTAAATTTCTTATCCTCATCACCTTGCTCTTTCCTATGTTCACTTTTAATTTCCTTCTGTCCATAAATTTTTGCAACTTCTCTTCAGAATCTCTCTAAAGTGCAGTGTCATCAGCAAAAAGCAACTGTGACAACTCCCACTTTATCTTTTAATCAAACACCTCTTTCCATCACCTGAGCATTCACTTCTATTACAACCCCATCTATAAATATATTGAA
Organism: Cherax destructor; assembly: GCA_009830355.1. Taxonomy (NCBI): domain Eukaryota; kingdom Metazoa; phylum Arthropoda; class Malacostraca; order Decapoda; family Parastacidae; genus Cherax; species Cherax destructor. The sequence continues at coordinate 427,675 of WNWK01000344.1, forward strand.
CAACCATGGTGACATCACACATCCCTGTCTAAGACCTACTTTTACTGGCAAATAATCTTCCTCTCTCCTACATTCTCTAACCAGAGCCTCACTATCCTTGTAAAAACTCTTAACTCCTTTCATTAACCTACCATCTATTTCATACACATGCAACATCTGCCACACTGTTCCCCTATGCACCCTATCATATGCCTTATCCAAATCCATAAATGCAACAAAAACCTCTGTGCCCTTATCTAGATATTGCTCACTTATATGCTTCATTGTAAACAAATATTACATTCTCTTGTTTTGAGGAGTATCACACCTTGAAAACAATGGTATTATCATAACATTTTTTTGTGCATAGTGTTAGAAGATAAAAAAACAATCAATAAAAATAAGGAAAAATTATTTATCAATTTAAAGTGAATATTTCAATTGGGGTCATGGCTTGCAGTGCTTCTCTGCATGTTTTGAGTATTAAAACATCTTGAAACATAGATATTATCATAACAAGAGTAATGTACATAGTGCTAGACACTGAAAAAATTGGCATAAATAAAATGTACTATGCACATTTATGCCTATGCCTTTACCAAAAAAAGTGATAATTTCTTGCTAATTTCAATAAAATCTTAAATTTCATACAGGTATGCCATCACAAATCCGGCATCATTGGAACCTATAGTGTGCTGGATTATTGAGTTTGCTGGATTACAGAGTGATTAGGTTAGAATACACTTAATAAAGTTAAACAACTTGACTTACACAAGAAAGTTCATTGAACATTGGTAAAAATCAAAGAAAGTTCATTGAACATCAGCAAAAATCGAACATTTCCGCTACTTTGAGCTCAATTTCAAGGTACTTTTCGTTGTGAAACCAATCAAAATCATATCTATTTCTGTAATATATCTTCCATTTTATCAAATGAGACCAAAAAAAAAAAAAAAAAAAAAAATACAACCATAAAAACCATATGAAAATATACCGCTAAGGGGCGGCTAATGGCTGAGAAGTGAACTCTGTTATTTATGGTCCGATTTCTTTCATTTTTGGTGTATGTTAAGAAGCATCTTTCCATCATACATTGCCCAAGTTTCAATAAGATAGCCCAACAAACAACTGAGAGAAATTTTTTTTTCCAGAAATCATATATGGCAAGCCCAAGCCAGGTACTAGAAATAAGTCACTTTGACTTTTTTGGGTTATCCTAGGTTCTCTACACATATGCTGCTATGTATGATAATCTATCTAAAGAAAATAGCTTTTTTGTTTGTTTTATGGTGCTCAGCATAACAAGGGGCTTTCTATGTAGTAGTATGTCACTGATGTCAGCTAGGCCTGTATACCATGTACATGTACTTGTAGTAAATAAAGATATTATATCACAGTTAGCCCTGTGCTAAACTCCGTTTTCTCTAATACAGTGGTACCTCGGTTTACGATGGTCCCCAAACTCGCCCTTTTATGTAAGTTTATTTTTTTAAATGCTTTTGTAAGTGTATTTTTGGGGGTCTAAAAGGACTAGTCTATTTTACATTATTCCTTATGGGGATAAATTCGTTTGGTAATGGCACTTGAACAGCATTCTGGAACGAAAAAATATCGTAAACCGAGGTACCACTGTATAAGCCCCCAAGACTGGGATAGGAGGATAGTACTTGTATCCCATATCCTCTTCATACCTTCGTCGAACCGCTCAGTATTATGCCAAATATTATTCATTCTGGAGTACGTATTTAACATGTTATTATGTTATTTATATTGTTTATTATGTCATATTAGATCAACTGAGATAGGTAAATAAGCCGTAGTGTTGATATTAGCATAATAATAAAGCATATTCCCCTGCATCACGAGACTGAGCTCATAGCAACCGACAGTGGCTTCAAAGCCACCTTATCTTTTATGGACAATGTACTGTGTAGGTGCTTTACACAACGAGAAGCATTTCTTTTATTCGTTGGAACCATGGCTAGGGCTAAAAGTAAGCAGGTTATAACAGTAAATGGAGAAAAAGAAATTGGAATGACTTATGCAGCAAGTAGCGCCACCAAACAGTAGCAGCCGGTTGGTGTGGCGACCCTGGAAATTTGAAATTATGCTAACCGAAATTAGTGCCTAATAACTGATGGAACCGGATGACTGATTGCTGGATTTGTGATGGCGGACCTGTATTAGCTTTTTGCAAAACTGCAGTATAAGATTTAAAAGTTTTTTATTTTTTCAGTTTTTTACATAATATATGTAATCTTAAAATTTGTTATTGTAAATGTATTGCAAGTGCAGTACTATGTATGCTTTTTGGTAATCTTCATTAAACACTAAATGACAATTTTTATTCAAGTTATATTATTATTACTCTAATTGTGCAATTGTTACAGGATTTAATTTGAACGAGCTACGAAAAAAAGACCCTGCAATTTTCCGTCAGACATGGAAAAAAATCTTGGAAATGATCAGAGTAGGAAAGTTGCAGCCGTGCATTGATTCAGTGTGGCAATTTGATCAAATTGCTGAAGCATACAAGCAACTTGTTGAAAGGAAAAATATTGGTAAAGTAATTATTAGGCCATAAAATCCATTGGTTGCAGTATTTACACAGGTTTGTTGCATAACTTAATAGTATGTAATAGTAAAGAATTGAAAAATTGCATAAATTAAAAAAAAATGTGTTCTCTTCATGTAATAGCCAAGTTAATGTTTAGAATTTTTGTGCTGTGCAAAACACTTGATTATTACAATTATCAGTCACAAAAAAGTGCTAAACCTCTATGGGTCATTTAGAGGACTTGTGAAACACAGTTGTGTAGGAAATATTTTTTTTAACATTGGCTGACTCCCACCTAGGTAAGATGACCAAAACTGTGAGGAAACATTCACTATGACTCATTTACTGTATTACCAAAAGCGTGCATATATCATTAAGAGTGCAGGCACTGAATTTCCTATCTCCAAGGTGTAACCCTTTTAGGGTTGGAACTCCTGATCTGAAGCTTGCTCTCAGGGTCAGAGAATTTAAAAAAAAAATTATTTTTCTTTGGAAATGATAGAGAATCTTTTTCTGAAGGTAATGAAACCAAAAGTACGAAATTTGCTGGAAAAACTTACGGAATTACACTCTTGCAAAGTTAGCGGTCTCGGCAATATTTACGCATCAACGATTTTGTCCACTTTGAGCCCTATTTTTGGCAAATTCCATTGTTCCAGTCGACCAAACTCATAGCTATTTCACTAGTATTCCTTCTATTCTTTTGATTGAGTACAAGAAACCACCCATTTACCTAATTCAACTACCCAATAAAGTAACCATAAATCAGTAATTTGACCAATTTAAAAAAAAAATTGCCAGTTTAAAAATAGGGACTAGAATAAACATTGAGGACATTCCTGGCACTAAAACAACATTTTCTCTGTTCATTAGTCATATTCTCAGGCCTCTCCTATATTATGCTTGCTTTTCACTTTGAATTTTTATTCACACAAAAAATAAAAGATTCACCGTTATGCAGACTATTGCAATATTGTAAAAATTGTATAAATAATGTCAGCGCATTTATAGATACGTATTAGACTGACCAGTTGGACGTGTATTGGATGAGTAACGTAATTTGTGTACTCTGGAATATCGACAAAAATAGAACATTTCTGCTAAATTGAGCTCAATTTGAAGCTACAGTGGACCCCCGAGTAACGTAAAAACTTCATTCCAGAAGCCTGCTCAAGTGCCATTACCGAACGAATTTACTCCCTTAAGGAATAATGTCACGTAGGTTAGTCTATTTCAGACCCCCAAAAATACACTTCCACAAGCACTTACAATATTATACAGTGGTACCTCGACTTACGATGGTCCCCAAACTCACCCTTTTATGTAAGTTTATTTTTTTAAATGCTTTTGTAAGTGTAATTTAGGGGGTCTAAAAGGACTAGTCTATTTTACATCATTCCTTATGGGGATAAATTCGTTTGGTAATGGCACTTGAACAGCATTCTGGAATGAAAAAATATCGTAAGTCGAGGTACCACTGTACTTACATAATTGTACGATTTACGGGGTGTTCGTTACTCCGGGGTCCACTGTACTTTCAATCTTCAAACCAATCAAAATCATCTCTATTTCTGTAATATATCATCCATTCTGTCACATGAGACAAATAAACCAACAATACAACAATAAAAACCATATGAAAATACACCTCAAAGTCGCTGTTTTAAACCAAAAACAGTTGCAGTTTTTTTTTTCCATTATGCATTACTTGCTGAAGGAATTTTTTTATATGGTTCACACTTACCGCATAGACCCATTCTCTTGTATCTAGGCCCAGATTTACCACTCACAGCTTGTCTTATTGAGCTGAGCTCGTGGCGTAGAACTACGGGACTGGCCCAGGCTTCAAAGCCATAGTACTACAGGACTGACCCTCAATGGTTTAATAAGAAAGTACACCCTTATAGAGTTAGTGCTTCCTCAAAAATATAATAATAATAGTAATGAAATAGTGATAAGTTTTAGTATTGAATCTGAGACAAATTCATATATTTACTACATTGATTACGTAACCAAGAACTTATGTTTTCTTCATGAAATCATGAATACTACTACAAGATTGATTCTATCATTTGCCATACCTTACATATCTTATGTTTGGTCTTAAAAAAAAAAAAAAAAAAGTTACCATTATTGTCATTTAGGCTATTCCCATCAGGAGTTAGTGAACTTATTCAGTACTTTTGTTAATCTTATTTTTATTATGTATAATGTGTTTTACTAGCACATGCAGAAAATCTAGATCAGAATGGGAAAGATGAAGATGCTGGAATATGCCTCTGTGCTCAACAGTTTTTGACCCAGAATACAAAATTGTATTGCTGACTGGATTATTATTACAATCAAAGATAAGCACTAAACCCACAAGGGTCACACAGTGCTGCAAAGTGGGATGTGCTAAAGATGAAATATGTGAAGATCAGAGACCAGTGAGGGTTAGGAGTATGCAAGAGGCAGCGTTAGCAAGGGTAGTGGGGAGTGCTAAAGGAAAATTAAAATCAAAGTTGGTGTAATAAAGCAGTTGACAAAAAGTCAGAGGGAATCTGCATCAAAGGTCAGGTAAAGCAAGTGCGTCAGGGCAGTGATGACATAAGTAAATTCTGCATGCCCACTGAGAGAAAGGAGAATCTATTGCAAAATGGTGAACTAACAAAGGAACTATGCACCTATGAGCAAGATGAGTGTGTCTGTTACATAAGCAGGAGAGAGTAGTCTCCCAAACATTACAGCAATGATAAGAGGATGACCAGAAACTCAAACAAGGTTTGACAGAATGCAATTTATTGTGAACCAATTCAGACCGCTGTTGTTGTCAACGGTTGCAAAGTTGTCTAGAAATTACTGCAAAATAGTCTGAGAATGTAATAACCCTATATGAAATGAGGGTCATGAATAGCTTACCGTGAAGCAGTCTGCCTGCACAGTAAGCTATTCATGTCAAGGGACCCAGCAGAAAAAAATGTATGTTTGTGTTTACTAGAAATGTGACCCAACCAAAGTTGTATACAGAGAACAATGGGATGAGAAGCATCAAAATTTTGGATAGACTGTAAAGTACTAAAGGAGTCTGAAACTATTGTGAATGTTGAGGTAGGCAGGGATGTAATACCTTTAACCTTGTTAGGCAAAAGGACACAAATGCAACTAACGTGACATTTTATCATGGCAATGTTTCACTCTCCAGGAGCTTTATCAAGCCATAATGGCTTGATAAATCTCCTGGAGAGCAAAACATTGCCACAATAAGAAATCACATTAGTTGCACTTGTGTCCTTTTACCTAACATATTGTCAGTAATTCTACCAACATTATTATACCTATAACCTTCACAAGAAATGCATAGATCTCAGCTGTGAAAATGCTAGTTGAGTTTACTATTTGGAAAAACTGCTGCAAGTCCAATACCTTCAGAGGATTTAGAACCATCAGTGTAAAATGTAATGGCATCAGAATGAGATTGGAAGTGGTTCAGAAAAAGGGAACGATTAGCTATAATAGGTAATTGAGCTTTCATACACAGAATTGGGGAAGAACAGACATGAATCATTGGAACTTCCCAAGGAAAAAGAGAAAAGTTAGATGCTGGATGGACATAGAGGGCAATAAATGAAGGTAAGCCAAGAGAGAATGAATACAAAGATTATAAGCACTTTATAAAGAGGGGTGGCAATCAAACAAAGGACTTCCAAAAAAATCTGCTACCATACTATATGTAGAAGGATCATGACACTAATGAGAAGAGACAAAATAATGGAGATAGTGGGCATCATGCTGATCTTGCAAAGATGGAATGTTCACTTCTGTATATAGGCTCTCAACAAGGTTGAATGAAACATTGTCACAATAAAAGCTTGTTTTGCACCTGTGTCATTTCTTCACTTTTTGACCGAGTTTGTTTGTGTACGTATTATTATTACATGTATAATAAAAAAGAAGCGCTAAACCACAGGGGTCATACAGCGCAGGTTTGTTTGTGTAATATGTACAATATGAGCCAACAGGTAATGAAATAGTACAGCAGATAGTGTCTTCACTATGTTGACAAACACATTAACATAAATATTAACTAATGCCATTTTCTATCATTTACTGAGAGAGGGAAGATACAGTATTGTAAAGGGTGTTCAAAAAGAGATGCAACCCATGGAAAATGCCTGTTTATTGATAAATAACTGTACAATAATTGTTGAATATGTTGGTCATTAAGGCTTAAAGTGTACATGATAAATCATGTTACTTGAGCACTAGTTTTAATGGCTCCTTTGATATGCCATCTACTATACACTGCATGTTGATCTGTAACTCTTCCACTGTATGAGGGTGAGTTGCGTTTCTGAACACCCTGTATCTGTATAGCAAACACGTTTAATAATGATAACACTATATGTATACATGATGCAAGTGGTAACTAGGGAAGAAGTTACTTTCTACTATCCAGTACATAAACAGAAATTTAATGACATGTTTTCCTTTGATTAAGAAGATTTTAATGAGAAAATACATTTTCTAGTGTAACATGTGAGAATTATTTGTACATTATAATTGTCAATATAATAGAATTTTTGTCAATTATACCTTGAAAGGGCTGAATTATGAAATGAGCAGAGTTAAGAGACAGCAGAGTACTTTGATTTAAGGCACAATTTGCTATTGATTCATTATGCCATGTAGCCCAATAAAGTAGCATACTAAGTATATAAATATTGCAACATTTTCAATACCCTTATACATATGTTAAAATCTTTTGAGTATGTCAAACACTTTGTACAATCAATAGTTGGTTTCTTTTAGGTTTCACCATCCTTTGAAGTGTCTAACATGATTTTCGCAGAAAATCTTAATACATAATAATATGATGAACTTAATGCAATTTTTGACTGAACTGCTTGACCATTAGCAACCATTTATCTGTGAAGCATGTACAGGATTACCTGACTGACAGAAGCACTGTGCCCAACTTATCAATGGAATTTTAGCACACTTCTATAATGGTTTCTTTGCTTTGAATACCAAATAAAAGTATGACGCTAACTAGACCGAGTAACAAAAAATTATTACAAGATATCTTTACTGGATTTCATATTGCATTTGGCAGCCATGGCTGATAAGTAAATTTTTTTTTTACTCTCGGTGCTAATGAAGGACTCTTGATTCAAAGAATTAGTTGTCTTTCCCATGGATTAACCCTGACTGCCTCCAGTTTTCCCAGGCACTGTTTGAACACTATGGGTTCAATGCTTTTCAAAAATGTGTGGCACTGTATAACCTCTATAGGTTTTGTGCTTCTCCTTCCAGATTAATACAATTTTGATTATTATTATTATTATTATAATCAAATAGAAGCGCTAAACCAATACAATTTTGAGAATTCATTTATTTTAATGATATAACCAAAAATTTCTAGTAACCACTTTTCCACAGTTCTGAGTAATTCTGGAAAAAAGTTGGTAATTGCAAGCCAAAGCCAGAACCGGCACAGAGTTCAAATAGTTGAAACGTATTTTAAACTTCATGCTATACAGTGTGCATATGTAATGTACAAATACTATAATATACAGATGTACATATATCACTAATTTTTGCATGGAATTTACAAACTTCCAAATTCATGTGCTTTTATCACCAAGTATTTTTCCTAAAGGACCTACCACATAGCATTGATGATTCATGAGTATTTTCATTTTTTGGCTTGGCACAAAACCTCAGAATTGAGAATTAACCATAGGAGTTTAATCAATCTCTAGAACTCTCTCTCAATCTTTCTTGTGAATGTCAATATTAACCAGGATGAAACAATTAAAGAGATATAGTTTCTGAAACACAAAATGAACCCAAATCCAAAACAAAATTGATTATATGGATAGAATTCAGTGAACAGTATCTGCAAATTTTAAATCCTTGAGGACCTCTAGGAACTAAACACTTGTAAATTTGAGAGTTTGACTCCTAAATGAGTGAGGGTTATTCCTAGAGGTCTCATTAATCTGTAATTCCCAAACAAGATATATTTCTACATGCATAAAAAATTCTGTTTCAGATCCTGGCTCATTTTGCATTTTAGAGGCCACATATATTTAACACTTTTGCAGTCTGTGTCGTAGTACTACAGCTTTGAGCTCATGGTTCGTGCCGTAAAACTATGTGATGAGCTAAGCTCATTTAGATAAAGCTGTGAGCAGCAAATTTTGGCCTAGATATGAAAGAATGTGTCTATGCAGTGAGTGTGCTCCATATAAAAAGAAAATCTTGCCTCACATAGTCCTGGTGCGCATTAATTTTAAATTTAAAAGTCATGCACAATGTAAAACAATAGGCTCCATATAACAATTATGAATCAAAGCTATTCATAAAATACCCTTCAATAAAACATTGTTAAATGAAAGAGTGGATAATGAGAATTTTTAAAACAAGGGGGAAATATTGTCAAAATGGTGACACTATTCAAATTGCTTTTACTTTCAAGTAGTGCTGTTTGCTGTTGATGGCCCCATTCAAGGCAGGAGGAATATCAAGAGAGGGAACAGATAGAGATCATTCACTGCCTGCATAGAGTCAATAAAATATATAAACTATTAAGAATGTTTCAAAGTCATGAATATGTGCTCTCTGGAGTGGATGAGGGAGATACATAAAAATATAGATAATTGGAAGATACTGGAGGACCTAATCCCAACCCTATTCACTACTGGAACAACATACTGGAGTGAGAGATATGGGAGGAAGTGTAAAATTAACGCATTGAAAATCAGGGGCACCATGGGCACAATATGAGAACACCACTGTATCAAGATCCATGGCCTAGCCTATTCATTCTACTATCAGCAGATACAAGAAATGCCTGTAGTGCTGGAGCAAATGTAGAAGTTTTCAAGAGGAAGCTGGATCAATACCTCCACCAACTGCCAGATCAATCAGGCTGTAAATGAGCCACCAACAGCAACAGCTTGGTTGACCAGGCAAGCAACAGAGAAGCCTAGCCCCAGCCAGGCTGCAGGAATACTAAGACTCAAAACAGTCATAGGTATATCACTCGTGCATATATGCACATGCGTGCATTCACACACACAGGTACGTATGATGATCACACTAATTACTTGAATCTAAATGACAAACATATATCCTGAAACTTTCACCTGTGTATCTGCATAAATGCATACCATTGTCTGTACGTGTGGGAATTTACAAATGTAATATGTAAACTGAGCCAAGTCAGTCCTCTAGCAGAAAAGATGCACCTCAGTACTTTAATTAAACACTGGTGAAAGTGTTTCTTTTTTGGGTCACATTGCCTCGGTGGGAGACGGTCAGCGTGTTAAAAAAATGAAGTTATCTATTAGGTACAAGTTATTTACAATGCAGCACTAAATTATTTTATTACAAATAAATTTATTCCATTCTGTTACATTATATGTTAATCTTGCCTTGAGTAAACATAGACCCAACACTGATACCTCTTAGTCATTCCAACATTGGAACTTCTAAAAATTCATTAGTAAAGTCACTTTTTAGAGATATAGCCTACAGCATGTAGAATCAATCATTTCTAGTATCAGTAAGAAGAGCATCTGCTATAATTCACATGAATATCATGTGTTGTAGCTAATGCAGTTTAAACACTACATAAGATGATTTTGTTCATTATCATACACTTCACTAATATTTGTCATTAATTCAGTTTTGTACTGAGACACACAATTTTACCTTTCCTGGTCCTTTGAAAAGTGTTCCAGTGCTGAATTTACCAGCTCAGCATTCATGATCATCCAAGGCACACTTGAGTCAGGCTTGCACTTGAACTCTGTAGTTTGAATCACACTGGATATCTTTTTTCCCAGTTTTGTTGCTTCTCTTTTCATATTCATGTGGGGGTGATGGGTAGTGGTCCACAGTTGGAGACTTTATAGCAGGATTAACTGGAATAGAAACATTATTATTATTACTTTTATGGGGTGGTGAAAAACCTGAGGAATGGGAAGCAATCGGGTTCAATCCAAGGAAGGGGAGGGTACCTCAAATTCTTTGGTTCAAGAGCCCTTCAGTGGCATCAATGCAGTCCCTAGAAGGATGGATGATAAAAAGTTCCTCAAAATATTCCCGCCATCTACCCAATACCTCCAGCTCCCCATCTACTAACTCCCTACTCTGTTTTTAACTGACAAATCCATTCGTTCCCTAGGCTTTCACCTTGTTTATCTCACTCCAAAATTTTTTCTTGTTTTCAGCAAAATTTCTTGACAGAGCCTCTCCCGTTCTTTCATCCGCTCTTCTTTTGCACTCTCTCACCACTCTTTCACCTTTCTTTACTCTCCATATACTCTGCTCTTCTACTAACACTTCTGTTTTGTAAAAACCTCTCATAAGCTACCTTTTTCTTTTATCACACCCTTTCTTCTTCATTCCACCACTCACTCCTCTTTCCTCCTGCACCCACCCTCCTATAACCACAAACTTCTGCCCCACATTCTAATACTGCATTTATAAAACTATCCAACTCTCTTCAACCCCCACTACTCCTACTTGCACTAGCCCACCTTTCTGCCAATAGTTCCTTATATCTCACCCTAACTTCCTCCTCCCTTAGTTTATACACTTTTACCTCTCTCTTACTTGCTGTTGCCATTTTCTTTTTGTCCCATCTACCTTTTACTCTAACTGTAGCTACAACCAAATAATGATCTGATATATCCGTTGCCCCTCTATAAACATGTACATCCTGAAGCCTACTCATCAACCTTTTATCCACCAATACATAATCCAACAAACTACTTTCCTTACGTGCTATATCATACCTTGTATATTTATTTATCCTCTTTTTCATAAAATATGTATTACTTATTACCAAACCTCTTTCTACACATAGCTCAATTAATGGCTCCCCATTTACATTTACCCCTGGCACCCCAAATTTACCTACTACTCCATGTATTATGTATTTATGTATTATGTATTATGTAAAAATAAAAAATTATTATTATTATTATTATTATTATTATTACATTTCTTCAGAATAATTTGCTCAAAGTGGTAAAAAGCTTTAATGCAGAGGGAGGCTCAGGTTAGAATATGTAGGAGAACATGACTACTTTTCAGTAAAATCCTCTTCAAGGGGGGCTCCTTGGCACGGTGAAGAGGCTCTTGGTCTGAGGAATTAGACCTTTTGGTCTCCTTCCTCAGACCGAGCCTAATTACCCCCAATCCCCCTTCCCTATCCCATCCTCCCTTTTTCCCTTTCCTCCTACTCCTCCCCATCCCTCCCTTATTCCCTTCTTATTTTTTGCCTTTGGGATTCTTCCCACAGGCACTCTAGTTCCTAGGTAGGGGGAAGGGTACCGGGGTACATCCCATTCTGTTGAGCTCCTCGGTGGTGTAGTTTGCCGTGAAATCTGGATCACCTGGAGGTGTCCCAATCCCTCTCCGGTCTCCCGGGGGGTGGCTTTGGGTGTCTTTCGAGTGACGGGTGTATTTCTGGAGGCTACCTGTCAGATTCCAGGGGGTGGTGGCCGAAGGAGTTATGCTTTGTGGCAGGTGTCCGGCCGCCCTCTCTTTTGTCCACCAAGGTGGCTCGGTGGATGTGAGGTTGCTATCCCGGATTGCTGGTTTACTGGCATGAAGGGTAGGGTATGGCACGGGTTCCATGCCGCATCTGCACTAATTGCGGTGCTGAGGTCCTCGTAAGTGCGGAGGGGGATTTACGGCCCTTTTTTGCCTCCTAGGAGCTATTCCTCCATGTTCCCCCTTTTTTTTCTTTTTATTTTTTACTTTACGTATTTTTTTTTTAAAAAACAAAAAGAAAAGAGACATAACCATGGAGTCCCGAATCCATGAACCTGGTTTCCCTGGGCCCCTTGATACTGCATCCTATTCTGACCCTGCCTCGTTATCTGACCACTCTTCGGACATTTCTAATGCCCCTGTACCTCTTGCTGGTGCCGTTTCATCACCCGCTTCTGGTACCGGGGTTCCGACTGACTCCTTTGATACATCTGACCTCCGCTCTTCTTTGATTATGCTTCTGGTTTCTCCCTCTATGGTGCGGCAATTTTCGAATTGCCCTCCTGTCCCACGTCGGACCAACTCCGGTCCAACACCTAAATGCCCAAAACCATTAGCTGATGATACTTCTTAGCTTCTTTCTCATTCTACTCAGAAAAGACCGGCATGTCATGCACTCCCTTTCCACGCTATGTTTCAAAATACACAATGGATAAAGTTTTTTACTCTATGACCGACTTCCTCTACTGCCTACCTTTCCGACCATAGTATTAGCAAGGCGCTCCTATGCCATGTTGGTAGAGATATATCCTTTCATGCTCTCAAGAGCAGTACACGCATCATCACTGTCCAGAATGCTACCCAAGCTCACATCTTTCTCTCCTTACAACTATCGATACTATTCCTGTAACTATTGAAAAAACATTCCCTCAATTCTTGTAGTGGTACTGTCATTCTGCCCCATACCATTGTCCAACAGAATTTCCAGACATGTGGCAATGACATTCTGGAACAGCTAGAACTCCAAGACCTCCCAATCCTCAAAGTAGACACTTATGTTCTCCCTGCCTGCAGGTGGAGACGATACCCTTGCAATGTAGCTCGCTTAAATTTTGACTGTCGTGAACTTTTGTCTTCTGTATATATTGCGGGACACTGTTTACAAGTTCAAAAGGTGATCCCTACACTGCAACAGTGTAGAAATTGCTGGCGTTTTGGTCATCCAGCAAAATATTGCAGGTCCATGGCTGAATACCCAGTCTGTGGTGCCGATGGCCATACCAATACATCTTGTAGTCTATCTCCCTCTTGCCTTAATTGCCATGAGGCTCGCCCATCTTTCTCTTGCCGTTGCCAAGTCTACTTAGATGAGCGTGAAATCCGTTGTCTCAAAGCGGCAGAAGGCCTCCCATATGCTATGGCAGTCTCTCATCTATGGCTCCAAGGGAAACTTCCCAGTATTTCTTATTCTTGAGTTACTAAACGTCCCCCCTCCCCTAGGGTCCCAACTTCTGCAGCCTCTTCTATGGTCACCCCTTCCACAGTCACCCATCTCTAATTCTTTTCTGTCCTGGACTTAGAGGTCCCTACCTCGGCACCTCATTCTGTTCTCACCTCTTTCTCTTCTCACTCACAAGTTTCTGTGTCTACAAGACCTCGTACAACACCTACTTCCCATCGGCCCTTTCCTTCTCTGAAGTCCAAAACATCCCCATTGTTCAAATCTTCTTTCACCCCTCCTTCCCTTCTGCAACCTGCACATTTTTCCTTCCCAGTCTCTGTACCCGGTTCTTCACCTCTAACTGGCTCTGTTATGAGTGTGGAGGTTCATCCTCCTCCTCGTACAGTACCTTCTTTCCCTGTCCCCTCCCAAGTTTCTTCCTCTCCTGTCCCCTTCCAAGTTTCTCTAGTTCCCTCTACTCTTTCGTCCCCCCTACTTTGGTACAGTCCATCGTCACCCCGATCTTTACTCACCCTCCTTCTTCCATCTCCAATATTGTATGTACCACATACAATGTCCTTGTCCTCTGAAACCCTTGAAGCTATCTCAGAATATATTGAGGAGATTAGACCATTGATGGACACCGATCCACCTTCTGTTCCTCCTCTTCACTCTTCTCTGTCTGCACAACTCCTTTCTTCACAACGTCCCAATCCTTCGCTGCTTATAAGTTTTCCGCTACCTCCACATGTAAACTTTTCTAACCCTACTTATCCGTAGATACCTCTACCTTCAGATTTCTTTTATCTTTCTCTTCGCAAATCATGGCCTATTTACAGTGGACTAACCGTGGCTTCAGGGGTAACTGGGGTGAGCTCCAGGTGTTGCTCTCCCAGTTTTTCCCTGATTGTGTTTGTTTACAAGAACCCAAATTACGTTCCGCTGTTATACATCCCATCTCGGGCTATGATTTATTATATTCATTGGATCCTTTTCCTGATGGAACCTTTAATGAAAGTGCACTTCTTATACTCACCAGTATTCCATACCGTCAGCTCTTTGTTCATACTTCGCTGCATTACACTGCAGCCCATATCCACTTGAATAAGTGGTATACAGTCTGTTCTTTGTATCTCTCTCCTTCTTGGGCCTTATCTATCCCAGATGTAGCATTTCTGGTTTTTTCCTTACCACCACCACTTGTTACTTGGCGATTTTAATGCCCACCATTTCCTCTGGGGGTCTCACTGTGACTCCCGTGGCATTCAGTTGGAGGCTTTTCTCCCTTCTCTCCCCCTCCATGTTTTAAATACGGGTACTCCCACCCATTTTGATCCTCGTACTCATTCTCTCTTGCATCAATCTCTCGGTTTATTCTTCGTCAACTGTACTAGACTTCACCTGGTCTGTCCTCCCGGACTTACATGACAGCGATCATTTTCCAATCATCCTTACTTCTTCATATTCACCACCTCCTCGTAGCCCACACTGGCAATTTGACCGAGCAAATTGGAACCTTTACTCGCATCTAACTGCTTTTAGCATGGCTTCTTCTTCATCCTCCATTGATGAGCTTTTACACCTCTTCTTGACTTCAGTCTTAGCCGCAGCTTCACATTCTATACCCAAACCTCGGGCAGGCATTCTCAGAAGTGCGTGCCTTGGCAGTCTCCTGCTTGTGCTCAGTCAATATGTTTGAAACGCGCTGCGTGGGGCAGGTACCGGTACAATAGAACCACAGAGAGACTCCATGATTTTAAGCAGAAGCAAGCAGTCGCTCGCCGTGTCATCCGTGACGCTAAACACACTTGCTGGGGGGATTATGTTTCTACCATAACCTCTGCTTCCTCTATGAGTGCAGTCTGGAAAAAAGTACGGAAACTGAGTGGTAAATACTCTCCCGACCCGGCTCCTGTTCTTCGGGTTGCCGGTGTTGATATTGCAAACCCTATTGACGTTGCCACCAAAATTGGTAATCATCTTGTCTGTATCTCTCAGGGGCTTCATCTATGACCCTTGTTTCATTCCTCAAAGTCTGCCAGAGAGTTAGAGCCCTTAAACTTTTCTTTTATCAGAGAAGAATCTTATAATGTGCCTTTTACACTTCTGGAACTGGAGGCAACACTCTCAGCTTGCTGATCATCAGCAGCTGGGCCTGACGGCATTCATATTCGTATGCTACAGCATTTACATCAGTCAGCCCTTGCAGTCCTCATTCGACTCTTTAATCTTATTTGATCACAAGGAGTTCCTCCCCATTATTATTATAATCAAATAGAAGCGCTAAACCACAGGGGTTATACAGCGCTGCAGGTTCCTCCCCAGCTGTGGAAATCTACCATTGTTCTCCCTTTCTGCAAACTGGGTACTATGGGACATGATGCCTCCCACTTTCGTCCCAATGCTCTTACCAGCGCAGTTTGCAAGGTGATGGAACGTCTGGTAAATTGACGTCTGATGTGGTATTTAGACACACAACAGTCTCTCCACTAGTCAATATGGCTTTCGTAAGAGCCGTTCTACCATTGACCCCTTACTACACTTAGATACGTACATGTTCGTAATGCCTTTCCCAATAACTACTCAGTTATCGCCATCTTTTTTTATCTTGATCTTAAAGGTATCATATCTTGGCCCAGGCCTACTCCTTAGGCCTCCGAGGCAATCTATCATTTTTCCTTAAGAACTTCTTAACTGAAAGACATTTCCATGTTCGGGTTAATAATATGCTTTCCCTGGACTTTGTCCAAGCTGAAGGTGTCCCCCAGGGGTGTGTTCTGAGCTATAGCTTGTGCAGGTGGTGACTGTCACCTCAATGCAGTTTCTCTCCAGCATGCGGTCAACTGTGTTTCCAATTGGGCCACCACTCATGGGTTTAACCCTTTCGGGGTTTTGGTCGTACTAGTACGTCTTACACACTGGGGTTATTGACGTACTAGTACGCCTAAATTCTAGCGCCCTCAAATCAAGAAGAAACAGGCTGTTAGGCCTAGATGTGATAGAATGGGTCTGTGCGGTCAGTGTGCGCAGTATAAAAAAATTCCTGCACCACACAGTGCATAATGAGGAAAAAAAAACTCTGACTGTGTTTTTGGTTTAAAACAGCGACTTTGCAGTCGATTTTCGTATGGTATTTATTGTTGTATTCTCGTTTTCTTGTTCTCATTTGATAGAATGGAAGATATATTACAGAAATAGAGATGATTTTGATTGGTTTGACAATAACAAGTACCTTGAAATTGAGCTCAAAGTAGCGAAAATGTTCGATTTTTGACGATGTTCAAGAGTAAACAAATCACACCATGCGTCCAATACACATCAACTGGCGAGTCTAATATTCATGCACAAGTGCTCTGATATTATTTATACCATTTTTACAATGATGCAGTTGTATACATAACAATAAATCTTCTATTTTTTTGTGAGAATAAAAATTCAAAATGGAAAGCAAAAGTAATGTAAGAGGGGCCTGGAGACGTGACTAATGAACAGAGAAGATGTTATTTTAGTGCCAGGAATGTCTGTCTTGTTTATTATGGATCCTATTTTGAAATTGGCATCGTTTTAAATTTGTGTGAAATTGGCCAAATTGCCATTTTCTGACCACTATTTTGGGTAGTTGAAATTGGTAAATAGGCAGTTTCTTGTACTCAATCGATAGAAGAAATGGAGTTCTAGCGAAATAGCTATAATTTTAGTAGATTGAAACATTGGAATGTGCCGAAAATAGGGCTCAAATTGGGCGAAATCGCCGATGCGTAAGTGTGATGGCTACCGCTAACTTCGCGAAAGCATAATTCCGTTAGTTTTCGATCAAATTTCATAATTTGTGTGGCGTTATGATCGGAAAAAGATTCTCTATCATTCCATAAGAATTTTTTTTTTTTTTTTTTTAAATTCGTGGACCCTGAGAACGAGTTTCAGAGACCCCCCTTGGACCCCCAAAGGGTTAAATTTTATAGTACTAAAACTCACCAAATTACTTTCACTAGATGTTCTGTCGTCTCTGATCATCCATTGTACCTATATGGCTCGTGTATCCCATAACATGATACAGTCAAGTTTCTAGGCCTTCTGTTTGACCGTAGGTTATCCTGGAAGCCTCACATTACCTCTCTGAAGGCAACTTGTCATAGCCGGCTGAACCTCCTTAAAACCCTCGCTCATCTTTCCTGGGGGGCTTTATCGTAGAACTCTCCTTCGACTACATTCAGCCCTCATTTTATCGAAACTCGATTATGGCAACCAGATATATTCAGCGGCCTCTCCTGCAACTGTCTCTAGCCTTAATCCCGTCCATCACCAGGGATTACGTTTATGCCTCGGTGCTTTTCGCTCTTCACCAGTTGAGAGCCTCTATGCTGAGGTGAATATTCCATCCTTGTCCGATCGCCGTGATGCTCATTGCCTTTGCTATTATGTTCACTCTCATGACCTCCACAATCCTTCCATATAATGTATAGGATAGTCACAGATTTTAGTAGACGTTCTTTATTTGTTCATCTGTCCCTTTTCTCTTCGCCTACATTCGCTCTTGTCTTCTCTAACCACTTCCGATCTCATTCATGCCATCGAAGTTTACACTGATGGTTCCAAGTCTTCTGATGCCGTCGGATTCACAGCAGTGTTTCCGGACAGCGTTGTGCGAGGGCATTTATTATCCTTGGCTAGCCTTTTTATGGCTGAATTGTATGCCATTCTCATGGCACTTATCTGTATTGCAGCTACGCCTGTGTCACCATTTGTGGTAGTTTCAGACTCCCTTAGTGCTTTACAGGCTATAAGAAAATTTGATGCACTTCATCCCCTGGTTCATATCTAACTTTGGTTACACCATATCTCTAGCAAGCACAAAGATATTGTTTTTTGTTGGGTCCCCGGTAATGTTGACATACAGGGCAATGAACAGGCAGACACTGTTGCACGATCAGCAGTACATGACCTCCCAGTTTCATATAAAGGTGTTCCTTTCACAGACTATTTTGCTGTAATTGCTACCCACCTTCGCACCCGTTGGCAACAACGTTGGTCTGATCTGCTCCATAACAAACTACAGCCTATTAAACCGAGTACAGTGGACCCCCGGATTACGTACTGCTCCAAACTCGAACAATTATGTAAGTGTATTTTTGTAAGTGCTTTTGTAAGTGTATTTTTGAGGGTCTAAAAGGACTAATCTAATTTACATTATTCCTTATGGGAACAAATTCGTTCGGTAACGGCACTTGAACAGCATTCTGGAACAAAATAATGACGTAATCTGGGGGTTCACTGTATAGGTTTCTGGCCGTCTTCTTGTCATCAATGTCGAGGTTGGGAGACTACTCTCTCCCATCTTCGCATCGGCCACACTCATCTTACTCACGGGTATCTCATGTAGAGGCGCCCTGTTCCACTCTGTGAGAATTGTCAGGTTCCAATTTCTGTTAGACACATTCTGTTGGACTGCCCACTCTATCAACGAGCATGCAGAATTTACTTCCAACGTCATAACTGCTCTACTGCCCTTACTTTACCTTCCCTTCTTGCTGATGGACCCTCCTTTAACCCAGACTCTCTCATTGACTTTTTGACAGCAACTGATTTACTGCACAAACTCTGATGATAATAACTCTTGCACTCCTCACAGCCCTTTCTACCTCATTCTCTTGCTACCCTCTACCCCTGCACTATCCACTGCCCCGCTGCACTCCATACCATAATAATCATCCCTCTCTCTCTCTTGCTACCCATTACCCCTGCATCCTTCCTTGCCCTGCTGCATTGTATGACCCTTGTAGGTTTAGCACTTCTTTTTTATTATTATAATAATAATAATTTTCAGTAAAATTAAGCAGAGATGTGTGATGTCACCATGGTTATTAAATGCTAGATGGGGTTGTTGGGTTTAGCGCTTAGTTTTGATGATAATAATAATAATATAATAATAATAAAGAAATAATAATTGATGGAGCTGGAAAATAATGGTATGCTAGGTTGTTTGGGAAAGGTTTGGGATTAAAAGATAATGAATCCGGTATGACATGGAAGTTGTTATACAGGACGGTCATCACTAATCCAGCAATCAGTTATCCGGTTCCATCAGTAATCCAGCACTAATTTCGGCTAGAATAATTTCAAATTTCATCATTATACTTACTCAAATTTCATCATTATACTGACTCAGAAATTGTGCAGAAGGTTGTAAATCCACAGTAGCAAGCCAGTGGAGGAGAAAGCAGTGATGAAAATGAGGAAGATGTAACAGAAAGAGTCTCTATTGATAGGTTAATTAACTGTATTCTAACCTAACTACTCTGTAATCCGGCAAACTCACTAATCTGGCACACTACTGGTCCCAATGATGCCGGATTAGTGATGGCCGACCTGTAGTTGTTCTTTGTCATTGACAGCTCTTCTGAAAAATTCTGAAAAGTTGCAAAGTTGGTGGAGGAATATGGGAGGTTGTGTAAAACAGGAAATTAACAGAACTTTGAAAAGAGGAAAGTGATGGGAGTAACAAAAACATTGAAAAATTGGACATACAGTTTCTGCAAAAAAATCTTTTGCTTATTTCCAACCAGGTAAAGCAAAAGAATGAGACATATTCAATCATCTGACATCCTCTCAATTCCATTAAACACAAGACAAAAATGTAGAGATCGCTGTAACCCACAAACCATATTGGATGGAGGCATCATCACACTTGGCATTTGACACTTTTTTCCCTGCACAAAATTCTACTTTAATTGCCATATACAACTGTTTTTGTCAATCACAATGGGTCTAGTCCAGTTAGCTGGAATAGAGGAGTGGAGGTGGGCAGTTAAGTGCCTGCACTCTGAAGGAGGGGCAGGGATGTTGTAGTTCAGAGGGTCATTTGAATTGTGATGCTTACACACTTCTGGCAAAACAACTGCTGAATGAATGATGAATGTATTCATTTTTGTCTCATCCTCCCTTGGTGGAAGATAGCTTGTTTAAAAAAAAAAATTTTTTTTAACACAGCCAATCACTGAAGTGCATCTTCTATACAGTACTTACTTTTTCCTCTGTAGTGAGCAAGTTGCTGGTACACTTGCTTCATCCTTTCAATATTATTTTGACTCTGCTTGATGTGATCCACCATAGGCATTGGGTAATCTTGCCCAATAACACACTTGGCAGCTCGCTGTGCTGACTCAGGTGCAGTCCAGGGTTCATGAATATATTTTGTTGGGAAATTCTTGAGCACCGGCAAGTACGTTCTTAAAGGTAAAAGAATTTAAAATTTCAGTAATATTAAGAGTAATTCAACATTAGTTTAATCATTATTGATTCTAAATTTGTCTTATGTCTCCCATCCTATAAAGTTCATACTTCTTCACTCTTCTATGGAGGTTCCTTGATGTTGGTGGGGGGCTCTTGATCGAAGAAATTGGACCTTTGCTCAAATTCCTTGCACTGAATCTGAATGTCTTTCATTCCCCCAGGCACTGTATGACCCTATGGGTTTAGTGCTCACTCCCCCCCCCTCCCTCATGAATGCACTAATGAGCTTTTGCATGATGTCATGGATTAGTGGCCCATATCTTGTCAGCTATGTAAACCATTATGTATACATACTGCTCAGATGTGTGATTTCCCTCACTCTTCTAAGCTGTTGGCTGTAGTAATCAGCAAAGTGACAAGCCAAATCTAGTTTTACATATTCCCCAAGGATTATGAAGAAAAAAAAAAAAAAAAAAAAAGATTTATGCCATGAGAAAGAAAGGCAGGGAGCCAATAATTCGTTGGTCAGTTTATCAGGTTTAAAGCCTATTGAGTATGTAATTGTCATTAAGGCTGCATGTCACATGTACACCACCACCCAAATACAGTGGTACCCGGTTTACGATATTTTCATTCAGAATGCTGTTCAAGTCATCCAAACGAATTTATCTCCTTAAGAAATGTTGTAAAATAGACTAGTCCTTTTAGACCCAAAATTACACTAAAAAGCATTTAAAAAATAAACTTACATAAAAGGGTGAGTTTGGGGACCATCGTAAACCGGGGTACCACTGTACTACTACTTTAATCTCTAGGATATGTTAATTAATAATATCAATGCAAAGTTCAATGCCACTGCCATTACAGTGGAACCTTGGTGTTCGAATGTACCAGACCTCGAACAAACCTGAGTTCAAACAATTTTGTTCAGAAAAAGTTGACTCGGTCTTGGAAAATTTTTCTGGAGTCCAAACCTGCTGATTTGTTTAAAATTCAGTTATAAAAAAAACTTTATAGGAAAGCCCTGTTTTAAAAGTGTTTTTAAGTGACCTCTGACACTGACCTAACTCTCAGAGACATTTAGAAGTGTGTGTGAGGCTGATAATTAAAGCCTGGGAAATACTGTTTTGGACATCAAACTTTTTGCAGTTTGAACACCACCTAGGAATCAATTAAGTTCAAACACCAGGGTTCCACTGTATTATTATAATCATAACTAAGTGCTAAACAATGCTACTACTATGATACTCTTTAATTAACCTTAATGGTGCAGTGTTTTTGCACTGGATATATGACAATTTACATAATATTAAACTATAAACCATGCATATAAAAATGGCACAAGAAATCAAAACACAAATGTTAGGCCTCAATTGTTTAATGATTTTTTAAGGCACACAACCAGCTTCAATGTTGTTACCTACCAAAATAACTATTAATTTGTGCTAATAACCAAATACTTTTCTTAGCTTTTTATGTACGCAAGTCAAACATGATAAGCTAGAAATCTCTACAGTTTGGGAATCTAATGGCAGATGATTCTTCTTTACAAGTCCTTAAATATACACAGGTAACACTGCCTAACCTAACCTACTGACATTGCTTAACCTAAAGTAATGAGGCTGACTAAAATTTATGTATATGTACTATACATGTAACCTAAAACAGCATGCTTACAACTAAATTATATCAATGCCACTTAATAGTATCAAACCTGCAAGCAAGGAACAAATATGAGAAATACACAAGGAAATGCTAATTAAGCCTTTCTGCACAGATTTAGAAATTATCTGACTGGCAGTAAATGCAGGAAATACCTGTATCCCACTTCTTTTGAGGTCAGCAGATTGACAATGTGCATGGGCAAGTAGACTATAATAACAGACCTAACCTGCCAGTGCAATAATTTATCACTGAAATTAGTCAAGCAGACATACAGACAATGCCACCACCGCCTTGTGGAGATTGCAACAAAAAGTACATATGTGAAGCATCAAACACACTACAACTCAAGACTTTGAGAACACCAATACACTTACAGCCTGGACCACCAAAATTATGCCTGCATACAACATAGAACAGTACAGGGACACATCAAGAAATTCAATGAAGTTAAACAGATAGTTCACAAAGACGATTTACACAGATGCTAACACTTAGAGGTACATCCCATACTCATAATAGCAATCACAAACACCATGACCATGCCACAGAAGTCAGGCAGCTATAGTATATCCAGAACCTTGGCCAAATAATTGGTACCAAACAGTAACACTGCCATTTGATGATATCAAGTTACACCAGGGAGCCTTGCAGGAGGCCTCCAGGCCTACCCCAGGAAGATACTACCAAATCTACATCTAATATGTTATCCCACTTCAGATTTATGTTCACCTGACCTCTTGTATTATAAATGATTTATTTTTTTGCTCTGTATTAAGACTAAAGAAGCCACTTGTGGCAAAACATTTCCTTAGAAAATGTCTGGAACAGTGTATACATGTCTGTTACATACACTGGTCATTATCCTTTTAGGACTCAAGCTAGTTATAATTTCACTTGGAGAGCTTTCACATATTTTTGAGTTCATTACAATTTGCTGCTATGCAAATACTATACAGTACTAAAGTATCTCATTAAAAGCTTACCTGATATAGTCACCATTTGGATCGGCTTTTCTACCATACCGTACAGGACAGTAACAATGGAAAAACTGCTGGAAAAATGAAGAACATGAAAGCCACATCCAAGACCCAGCATTTACAGACCAGTCTGCATCCAGCAGCAGTTCATCAAAAACCTGCCAAAGGAACTTAATTCAACATTTTTCTATACATTACTTAGAAGTATGTATTAACACATCTTTAAAGACAGGAAATTTATTAATATTCCTGCCATCCCTCATTCAGTAATCTAGTGTATTTCAGAGAAAAAGGCTGTTACCAAATTTTATACCCTATTATCCCATAAACACCCATGTTATAATCAGAAATGCTTGCCAGTAAAAAAAAAGCTGGTACAAGAATGGTACAGCATTCTGTTTGTTTGATCCAGATATTTTCCCTGCATACAACTCAGCCTGTATAAAAACTCAATGTACATAAAAGGCCCTAAAATCTGGAACTCCCTACCTGAAGTTTCTAAAGGTTTTTCTATCTGCCAATCACTTCAAAGCTATTGTTAAAAGCACCTCATCTCCTTAATGTAACTTGACAGCAATATGCTATGTCAAACAAAACCTGTTTTCATCCAATTCTGTCCTTGCCTTTCTTCCAGCCTTCCTTCAGCTCCTATATATAATTAGTAGCATATATTGCCCCATTATATACTAAACTTCTCTACCAGACCTATTAAGGCCATATAGCATTACCTATTAATACTCAATTCTCTTGTACTCACTGTAACCCACCTAATGACCATTTAATCTGTTATAGCCTAATTAATCTTAACTTAATATTAAGTTTGCCCGAAATGCTCTGCATCCAAGGGGCTTTTGGCATGTACACTTAACTATTATATTCCTATGTACAACTATGTATCACGTCAAAATAAAATTATTATTATTATTATATTGTTATTTAACTTTTCCTTGATAGCTGCAACAGAGCACACAGGCATAACACAAGACACAAAATCCTCTTTGACATCCTCATGTCTGACTCAACCTATGCAAAAACTCAATGTGCAGAAAAGGCCCTAAGATTTGGAATTCACTGCCTGAATCATCGATGAGTCCCCTGTCTGCCAATCATTTCAGAGCCAATGTTAAAAAAGCACCTCATGTCCCTAACATAACTGAACCAGCAATACACCATGTCAAACAAAACCAGTTCATCCAACTCTGTGCCTGTTCTTTCAGTCTTCCTCTAACTCCCATAGAATACTGATTACTTAATGAATATCCACTAGGCCTCTTTATAGACCTTAAGAAAGTATTTGATAAAATAGACCACAATATCCTGCACATTAAACTTGAACATTATGGTATTAGAGGTCATGCACTTGCATATTTACAGTCCTACCTTAACAACAGACAATAATACATCTCCATCAAGGGCATAACCATGGTGATATCACACATCCCTGTCTAAGGCCTACTTTTATCAGGAAATAATATCCCTTCTCTCCTAACTACCCTAACCTGAGCTTCACTATCCTCACAAAATCTCTTGACTACTTTAAGTAATATACTACCTATTTTGTAACTTGCATCAATTGTCACATTGTTCCCCTATCCACCCTATTACATGTCTTTTCTAAATCTAAATATTGTTTGCTTATATGCTTTAATATAAATGCTTGGTCTACACATCCCCTACCCTTCCTAAAACTTCCTTGTTCATCTGCAATCCTGCTCTCTGTCATACCCTTTACACTTTACCTGGTATACTCAATAGGTTTATTTCCCTATAATTCTTACACTCTCTATTATTCCCATTTCCTTTTTACAAAGGAACCATTCACACACACATACTGTCAATCCCTTGGTACCTTTTCCCTTTTATAAATTTACTGAACAAATGCACCAACCACTCCTAAACTACATCCCACCTGCTTTTAACATTTCTTTCTTGATCCCATCAAGCTCAACTGTTTTACCCCCTTTCATTCTACCCACTGCCTCATGCACCTCCCCCCCACTCACACCTGGCTCTTAATTTTTTTCTTCAAGATAAAATGCATTTCTATATATGGTGATTTAGTGCATACATAGTGGACTCAAAATCTTTATCATAAAATGTGAAATTTTACTTTAAATTGTTAATAAGGAGCTATACATGGCTGTTAAGTAAAATTGTTCCCTTATGTATCTTCAGCTGCTAAGCAAAATTACACAAAGTAAATACAGTATCATGCTGATTGTCATGCATGTCATTCAATATTGTCTTAAGACACTCGTTACACTGATACCCTTGACAAGCACAACCTGTCATAAAAATACTGATTTTTGAAAAGTACTGTAGATAAATTGATATTTTACATAAAAGTCTAACTGGGATGAACACACACCTTCATACCCTCTTCCCACGACACCCACAAATCACCACGAGTCAGGAAACAGGCAACAGCATGTCGAGCTACATTATGAATCCACCCTTCCTTCCGCAGTTGTGTCATAATGGCATCAACCCAGGGATAACCTGTTTGACCCTGAAGAAAAGTAAATTTTTCAATATAAAAACATTTAACTACTAAACAATAAAATAGTATAACTCATGTAGTAATCTGAAAGTTTTTAACACACTAAAATAAAATTTTAATGTTTATAGTGCTCATAAAAAATAATCTGGACCTGCCTCCATCATAAACAACATACATAAAGTGTACTTGATGCCATACTTCATCAGAATGTTTTCTGGAGGTATCTGTCAACTGAGTTAATACAAGAGACTGCAGTATATATCTCTTAGTGCACCTGCATACAGCGGTGAAATAAGGTGTTTCGTTGTTGCATTGCTCTACCCCAGTGCCAAGGATTGGGAGCAGTATTTAGTGCCATGTAATTTTGTGCCAAGCGAATAAATATGGGTGGTTCAAAGATGAATATTGAGGAAAAAGCCCATACATATATTGGCTTGGAGATAAGAAAATGTGATCATAAAGAAAATCTGTCACTATACTGGATGAGCAAAGTCCAGCAGAATGGTATTATTTGCTGTCACCCATGGACTCACCAGACGTCAGTCCCACTACAAAACCTCATACTGGATGGTCAAGGAGGATGTTTAAACAAACACAACATTCTATAAAAAGACCACATATGACTGCATCACAGCTGAAAGAAATGCATCCTGAAATCCTGGGTGACCTCTTGATTCAACACAGACTGCTAAAGGACCTCTGCCTGCCAAACCATTGTGCAGCAAGGAAACCCCTACTCACACCTGTATGAAGAAGGAATGCCTGAAGTTTGCCAGAAAATATGTGCACTTGAGTGTTGATGACTAGAAAATAATCATGTGGTCAGATGAATTCACATTTCAGTGTATTCAAGGTCATCAAAGCAGGTTGACCCTGCTTTGATGGGTTATACCTACTTCATTAGGGTCATACCAGCTTCATTAGCAGGTATAACCCTGCATACTCAGTGAGCACCATAAAACACCAACAATCCGTCATGGTTTGAAGGTGCTTTAGTGGTTTACTTGTTCACAGGGGTTTGTACTTCCTTTTCCACAATGTTACAATGACAAATGCCGATCACTACATCACCATTCTCAAGGTCCGGTTGCTGAAAATTTTCAAAATTCATGGCTGCACCATGGCATCATGGCAGTACCCTCTATCACAAAGCCAAATAAGTAACAAAGTGTCTTGCTATGAAAAATATTGAGGTTTCACAGTGGCCAGGGAATAGTCCAAATCTTAATCCTATTGGAAATGCCTGAAATATGAAAAAGATGGAATCCTGAGACATGTCATTCATATCGTATCTTCAGCAGATCAAGGACATTTGGGTCAACCAGATGTACGATGATTACTTCAGGAATCTGAGTGAAAGTATGACCTGACTACTTATAAATTTAGGACTTTGCTAAAAAATCATCTTATCTCTCAATACTAACCAAATTAACCAAAACAACTAACTAGTTAATTTATGTGGCCTCTATACTTTTAAACTTCTGCCAGTCCATGAAATATTACTGACTGAACCATTAATTGTAATATTTTTTATTATGTGCAACTTCAGGAAACTTCCACCTTGACTACCTCACATTAGTATTAAGATTAAATATGATTGTAATCAAGTAACCACTTGTCTAGTTTTAAGTAATTACTATGTACTATCATCTTGTCTAGTTTGAAGTAGTTACTATGTATTAGGATTAGTCTGCCTGAAATGCCCCGGCATGATAGTGGCTTTCTTTCTACTTAGCAAACCTAAATTGTAATTACATATTGTAACCTTTACAAGAAATAAACCTTTACTTTACTTTACTTTAAATGGCTTCAAATGGTCATCAAGGCCAAGGGAGAGATGACAAAATACTAAGTATTACAGTTTTTGTTATAGTATAAGCTTTATATTATTGCTTTTTAACAGTTTTTGTAATAATAAAGGGAAGGTCCAGTTGATTTTTGTGAGCATTTGAGCTTAAAATACCTTTTAAAACATTCATACTACAAATTTAAGCTTTAACTGTAGGTGCTAACCAAAACTAATGGCAATTCATGAAAAATTACACACATTTCCCTACTATATGTGGATCTGCTTTATATGAATTTGCTGTTATGTGCTGTGCCAGTACTAAAGGTATTCTATGTGTAACATGTATTCGTCATATGTGATTGGTGCAATTCACAAATCATATTGAAGATTGTCATTACAGTAAGCTCTTGTATAAGGCTCCTTTATATTGTGCAATTTTTGTAAATGGAATTGAAAATATACATCCCAAATTTCAATAATAACTCTACCATACACTTTATATGGTATACTCAACAGGCTTATTCCCCTATAATTTTTGTACTCTCTTTTGTCCCCCTTTCCTTTATACACAGGAACTATGCACTCTCTCTGCCAATCCCTAGGTATCTTCCCCTCTTTCATACACATATTGAACAAATACAGTGGACCCCCGCCTAACGAACAAAATTCATTCCAGAAGCCTGATCAAGTGCCATTACCGAACGAATTTACTTCCTTAAGAAATAATGTCACGTAGGTTAGTCTATTTCAGACCCCCAAAAATACACTTCCACAAGCACTTACAATATTATACTTACATAATTGTACGATTTCTGGGGTGCTCGTTAGGCGGGGGTCCACTGTATACCAAACACTCCAAAACTATATCCCCACCTGCTTTTAACATTTGTCTTGATCCCATCAATCCCAGGTGCTTTATTCCTTTTCATTTTACCTACTGCCTCATGTGAAATTATGTGTGAATCATTGAAACACAGCAGCTGTGAGTGTTTAACTTTAGAGAGCTATATTGTCAAGAAAGTGAATTCTACTCCCATTATCATTAATGCAGAGATAACACATCTCCTGAGACAGGGTGACAAAACAATAAAATTCCCCAACACTTACTCATTCACCAGAAGCATGCTGACATCACAGTCCAGATGACTCTGAACTGTAATATCCTCGCCTCACCTTTCGAGTGCAGGCACTGCATTTCCCACCCTCAAAACTCAGGTCTGGCTAACTAGTATTTTTACCTGAATCCCTTCATACTCCAATAGTATAGTTACATAAAGCATATATATATCAAGACAGCTCTAAAACTATTATAAAATATGACAAATGCCTGGTTGACATTGACATTACTTACATTTGCCCATTTTGCAAGAGCTTCTGGGTTCTTATCCCATGGTATCTGAACACATATGGGGTTTCCTTCCATATGATCAAACTTTGGGTTGTTGGTTGCCGCAGTATAATAGAATTCTCGCCACAATAACTGACCATGCAGTGAAAGTGGTGGCGGAGACTTTCTGATCTGTTGAGTATTCAAAATTTACAAAGACTGTTTTCACAAATTCATAACTTGGTTTATTCAATATACTATTATTGAATGAATATGGCAAGGGCATGGGTAGTGGAAAGTCATGAAAAAATTACAAGGGTAAGCGCATGATACTTAAGCTTTTTGAAAAAGCTGATAATGTACATATATGAATATTAATAAATACAAGGTTTATTTTAATTGATTCATAGCTCAAAAAATTCTTCCTGATTTTCAAGCAAATGATCAATAACTGCTGTAAAATTCTGACTTGCTCTAAAGAGTTTGCAATAATTCCTTTTCAAGTGATAGAAAAAGTGAAGCTTTGCAGTTTTTTCTGAACTTGAGAATTTCTGAAGTTTTAATTACTTTCAAAGCTGAGAAGTTGTGATCCACAGATAGAGTCACTGCTGGAACCATTAAAATTAATTCATAAAAGCTAGCTACTATACTGAAAGTTAATACTGCAATAATGAAATGTATACTGAAGTACATACATAAAACAGGTTTGATATACAGGTCACCAACTTAAAAAACAAATTGCATTCCTAGTCATTCAACATACAAACAAGTTGCTTGTATCTGAGCGCCTCTGCAAAGATAGTGATTATGTATGAGTGATGGTGAAAGTGTTGAATGATGATGAAAGTTTTTTCTTTCTTTTCGTTTTTTTTTTTTTTGGGTCACCCAGCCTCAGTGGGAAATGGCCGACGTGTTAAAAAAAAAACTTTAGGTCAATTACCACTCGTCACTATGTGATAAGTGACTTAAAATAAAACTCAAAATGGTCAGGCTTGTTCCTCATCTTTTTTTTTCCAGCTTTATGACACTTTTGGGGTTAGCAATTAGTTTAATTATATTATTATTATTATCATCTGTTCTTCCTATGTAACAACAATCCTTTATTTTTTATCTGTTCTATCCTACCCCATCCTTTCCCTTCTCATCCTTGCCAGCACTACTGCATAAGAAAAACAAAAAGTTTCACTCATATATATACCATGGCTCAGCAGTTTTAAAATTTTAATTGGTAAAAAGCTCTGTTCCACAAGGCACAGTACTCGCTCCCATCCTGTTCCTCATCCTTATATCGGACATTGACAGGGATATCAGCCACAGTGCCGTGTCTTCCTTTGCAGATGAAACCCGAATCTGCATGACAGTGTCCACCATTGAAGACACTGCAAGACTCCAAGCAGACATCAACCAAATCTTTAAATGAGCTGCAGAAAACAATATGAAGTTCAATGATGAGAAATTTCAATTACTCCGATATGGAAAACGTGAGGAAATTAAAATCTCATCGGAGTATAAAACAAATTCCAACCACACAATAGAGCGAAAAACTAATGTCAAAGACCTGGGAGTGATCATGACAGAGGATCTCACCTTCAAGGATCATAACACTGTAGCAATCGCATCTGCCAGAAAAATGACAGGATGGATAATGAGAACCTTCAAAACCAGGGATGCCAAGTCCATGTTGACACTTTTCAGGTCGCTTGTTCTATCTAGGCTGGAATATTGCTGCACACTAACTGCACCTTTCAAGGCAGGTGAAATTGCTGAACTAGAAAATGTACAGAGAACCTTCACGGCACGCATAACTGCGATAAACCACCTCAATTACTGGGAACGCTTGAAGTTCCTAAACCTGTACTCCCTGGAATGCAGGCGGGAGAGATACATTATTATATACACTTGGAAAATCCTAGAGGGATTAGTACCAAATTTGCAAACGAGTGTCACTCCCTTCGAAAGCAAAAGACTCGGCAGACGATGTAACATACCCCCAATGAAAAGCAGGGGTGCCACTAGCACGTTGAGAAACAACACAATAAGTGTCAGGGGCCCAAGACTGTTCAACTGCCTCCCAGCATACATAAGGGGGATTACCAATAGACCCCTGGCTGTCTTCAAGCAGGCACTGGACAGGCACCTAAAGTCAGTGCCTGACCAGCCAGGCTGTGGTTCGTACTTTGGACTGCGTGCGGCCAGCAGTAACAGCCTGGTTGATCAGGCTCTGATCCAACATGAGGCCTGGTCATAGACCGGGCCGCAGGGGCGTTGACCCCTGTAACTCTCTCCAGGTAAACTCCAGGTAAGTGCCTCATTTGTAAATGAGAGCATTTGTAACTTGGAGCATTTTGTAAGCTGGGATCTTGTATTATACAATTTATAAAAATAAAGATCAGAAAATAGGCTAACTTTTTAAATTACTGTAATAAAATTCCTGAATGACTAAAGAGCAGCTTTTATTATGCTTTCATAAAATGCTTGTACAATATTGAGTAACAATGTCACTTTCCACAACTTACCTTTCTGTAAAGGTCATTAAGTTCTGAAAAAAATCTTCGACAAGACAGACAGCCAAATCTGAGGTATGGTGACAGCCCAGTGCGAGACGAGTATAAGGATTGTGGAGTCATCTTGGGTCTACCAAAAGAGGCTACCCAGGCCTTACGCTCTAGATGATGCTCTAATCTGGCCAGGGCTTCACTCTCCCCACCTTTCCAACCTGTTTGATGTAGTGACTCTGTGTCAAAGCCTAAAAAAATATTAAAGACATATGTAAGAAAAGGATAAATGCAGCACATTTTTCTTAGCTATTTCACAAATATTAATTTAGATTTCATATTAGAAAGAATACAATAAAAAATTATTTCTTTATGAGGTACAAATAAAGAACAGTGGAACCCCGGTTTTCGTCTTTAATTCGTTCCAGAAAGTCTGACGAAAACTGAAGCAATATTTCCCACGAGAAATAATATAAATCCAATTAATCCGTTCCAGACACCCAAAAGTATTAACAAAAAATACATACATTTTATAGAGAATAACTATAGTTTTACATACAGAAAACAATGAGAAAATATAAAGGACTAATGAAATGGATAAATGAACATTTAACATAACTTTTACCTTTATTGAAAACTCTTGTTGGCATATGGAAGACTGGTGAGGAAGGGAGAGGGAGGAGAGGTTATTGTTTGGAAGGGGAATCCCCTTCCATAAGGACTTCAGGTATCAAGTCCCTATCTGGGGTTACTTCTCTTCTTTGTCTTTTACTGGCACTAGGACCAGCTTGAGAGTCACTGGACCCCTGTCGCACAAAAAATCTGTCCAAAGAGGTCTGTTCCTGGTGTCTCTTTAAGATTTGCCTAAAATGGGACAAGGCACTGTCATTGAACATGTTGCAGACATGGCTTACAACAGCTTTGTTAGGGTGATATTTCTCCACAAAACTTTGCAACTCACTCCACTTTGCACACATATCCTTAATCACTGAAGAAGGCACATTCTACCCTCTCTCTTCCTACTCCTCTGAAGCAATTTCCTGAGCTGTGATCTGTTGCTGTTCCAGTTGAAGGCATTGCAGCTTTTCAGTGGTTAGCTCTTCCCTGTGGTCGTCCACCAACTCTTCCACATCCTGGCCACTCACATCCAACCCCATGGACTTCCCCAAAGCCACAATAGATTCCACAACAGGCATAGGGGTTGTCAGGGGTCAGCTTCAAACCCTTCAAAATCCTTCTCTTGGACACATTCTGGCCACAATTTTTTCCAAGCAGAGTTCATCGTCCTGGAAGTCACTTCCTGCCAAGTCTTATCTATAAGGCTTATGCAATTGAGGATACTGAAGTGATTCCTCCAGAACTCTCTTAGGGACAATTCAGTGTCTGAGGTCACTTCAAAGTACCTTTGAAACATTGCTTTGTTGTAGAGTTTTTTGAAGTTTGAAATGACCTGCTGGTCCATGGGCTGGATGAGAGGAGTGGTATTAGGGGGCAAGAACTTTACTGTGATGAAACTAAACTCCTCCAACAATTGGTCTTCCAAGTCTAGAGGATAAGCAGAAGCAATGTCCATTACCAGAAGGCACTTGAGTGGCAATTTATTTTCCAGGAGGTATTTCTTCACACTGGCCAAACACTTCATTGACCCACTCAATGAAAATTTGCCTTGTGACCCATGCCTTATTGTTAGCCTTCCACATCACACACAATTTACTCTTGATGACATTGTTTTTCTTGAACACTCGGGGATTTTCAGAGTGATACACCAGTAAAGGCTTCACTTTGAAATCCCCAATAGCGTTACCACAGAACAAAAGTGTTAACCTATCCTTCATAGGCTTGTGTCTTGGCAGTGCCTTTTTCTCCTGCGTGGCGTGATATAGGTCCTCTTTGTCATTTTCTTCCAAAAGAGGCCTGTTTTGTCACAAATGAAGACTTGTTGGGGAGGAACCCTTCAGCCTCTACGTACTCCTTGAATTCATCAACGAATTCTTTGGCCGCACGTTTATCCGAATTTGTACCCTCACTAGATCGCTTCTTGAATTTTTCGAACCAGCCTCTGCTGGCCTTAAATTCACTAACAGCAGCACTCGCTCCAGGCATTTTCTTTACGAGATCTGCATGCAACTGCCTTGACTTTTCACAAATTATTGCCTCCACAACACTATCTCCCGCTAACTGTTTTCCATTGATCCACACCAACAACAACTTCCCAACATCTTCGATTGTTTGTGATCTCTGTTTCGTTAGCACATTTACCCCTTTCGCAACATCAGATTCCTTGATTTCTTTTTTCTTCGCCAGGATGGAACTGATCGTTGATGAGGACTTTCCATACATCCTGGTGAGAGTGACCACACGTACGCCACTTTCATACTTTGCTACCAGTTTTTTCTTGAATTCTATCGTGTTTCTCGCCTTCTTTATTAAAGGGCTGGCACTCGGAACTTTCTTTGGCCCCATGGTGGCTTATTTAGCAGTCACACTCAATAAACAAGCACAAAAAACAATGGATTATTATGAAATGTTTCGAATGAACGCGCAGGGTAATGTTCACTCGACGAGAAACAAAGCCAGACTGACTCAGAATGCGTGCGTGGGATGCTTTGTGTGGGCGCGGGCAGTGGAGACGTTCAGTACGGTGGATGAAAACCAAGGTGATGAACGAAAACTGGGACAAAATTTGACGAAAAAAGTCGTCGAAAACCGAATTCGACGAAAACCAGGGCAAATGAAAACCGAGGTTCCACTGTAGTAATAAAACATTGGTAGGTGCAAACTAATTCTAATGCTTAAATGTTACTTAAGATTTAGAGAGATTATTAAGATTTCTTATGAAATTAACTACAGTTATAAATACAATAAGAAAAGTAACTAATGACAAATGGTCAATTGCAAACTGATTCAATAATCTTCAGTTTTGTGGAGTGATTGAATAGAGATGGTGAAGATACAGCAAGTTATTTAGTTACAACAGAAATACAATGGGACAAGATGTGTTACCAATTATGTATGGGAGTTGAAGGAAGGATGGAAGAATTTAACAATAGCTCTGAATCGATTGGCAGATAGAGGACCTTTCGATGCTTCAGGCAGTGAGTTCCAGATCTTAGGGCAGATGAAGTATCAAAAGCTATTCACTAAACTCACACTCTATTTTTTTAAAAGTAATTACCTGTTCTTCAAATTCCTACAATATTATAACAATAGCAAATTATAAAGATTGTGAAAATTTCATTGCTCTTCCTTCTTTTCCCTAGGTCCCAAACCCTATAAGCACACACGCATGCATGCACACAGGTTGAGGGAAATAGGACTAGCAACACTGGAGGACAGAAGGGTTAGAGGAGACATGATAACGACATACAAAATACTGCGGGGAATCGACAAGGTAGATAGTGACAGGATGTTCCAGAGAGGAAACACAGAAACAAGGGGACACAACTGGAAGCTGAAGACTCAGATGAGTCAGAGGGATGTTAGGAAGCAATTCTTCAGCCATAGAGTAGTTAGGAAGTGGAATAGTTTAGCGAACGATATAGTGGAGGCGGGAACCATACATAGTTTTAAGACAAGGTATGATAAAGCTCATGGAGCAGGGAGAGCAGAGACCCAGTAGCGGACAGTGCAGAGGCGGGGCCAGGAGCTGAGTCTCGACCCCTGCAACCACAATTAGGTGAGTACAATTAGGTGAGTACATGACAAGTGTCTGACGCAATATGTACTTTGTATGTACGTATATGGATTTACTTGGAATCTTGATTAAATTTTGTCTGACATGTCCTAACATATTAATCCATTAACTGTCCAAACGTATATATATGTTTTTACCGCTAGCGCTCCGACCTTGATTTTCCCCATAAGAAAGCATGTAAAAGAAAACGTATATATACGTTCAGAGCACTACAGTAGAAACGTATATATACGTTTGGACAGTTAATGGGTTAAATGATTTGTAAAGCATACCATCAATATTGTTTTAATAATCAGACACATTACTATTACCCTTATAAGACATATAATATACAGTGGAATCATTAGAAATACCATACAAAGATAAGATAAGATTTCTTCGGATTTTTAACCCCGGAGCGTTAGCCACCCAGGATAACCCAAGAAAGTCAGTGCGTTATCGAGGACTGTCTGTCTTATTTCCATTGGGGTCCTTAATCTTGTCCCCCAGGATGCGACCCACACCAGTCGACTAACAACCCAGGTATACCTATTTGCTGCTAGGTGAACATGACAACAGGTGTAAGGAAACACGTCGAAATGTTTCCACCCGCCGGGAATCGAACCCGGGCCCTCCGTGTGTGAAGCGAGAGCTCTAGCCACCAGACCACCGGGCCACCCAGTGGAAACATTAGAAATACCATACAGTGGAAACATTAGAAATACCATACAGTGGAAACATTAGAAATACCATACAGTGGAAACATTAGAAATACCATACAGTGGAAACTTTAGAAATACCATACAGTGGAAACATTAGAAATACCATACAATATGCAATGAAGAAGGCATGTGAAAGCACAGCACATAACTGTACTCTGCAGTGGTGTGCATAATAATGTACTGCACAGTCAGAAAAAATTTCAATTAACTTGTTATATCAAGTATAATTATGTCAAAACGTATAAGTAAAGGCAAGTAAAAAACACATTACCAGTACAATATAAAATCATTATATTAAGTGAAATATAAAATGAAAACATGAAGAAAATGCAAAATAAAAAAAGGCTTAAAAAAAATCTGTTAACAAGTTATGATTTTATGAAGTTCTACATGGAGTGAAACTGTCTATTACACCCGTTAACTGTCCAAACGTATACTATATACAGTGGTCCCCCGAGTTTCGTAAAAACTTCACTCCAGAAGCCTGCTCAAGCGCCATTACCGAACGAATTTACTCCCTTAAGGAAAAATGTCACGTAGGTTAGTCTATTTCAGACCCCCAAAAATACACTTCCACAAGCACTTACAATATTATACTTACATAATTGTACGATTTCCGGGGTGTACGAAACTCGGGGGACCACTGTAAGTTTACACGCGTAGCGCTCCGACCTTGATTTTCCCCAGTTGAAAGCATGTAAAAAAAAACGTATACTGTATGTTCGTTCGGAGCACTAGCGGTAAAAATGTATATATGCGTTTGGACAGTTAATGGGTTAAATGTTTGCTCTGCAATGAGTATATTCTTCATTATTGTTGGCAGAATGCCACTTGGAGCTAACATCTGAGATTTTCTCCCTTTCATTTCACTATATTGTTCCCAGGTTTTTGGACAGGTTTCTTCTAATCAGAAATCCGAAGCTAATACTGAACTGACATTAAAGACTTACCAAGTTCCTCCAGAGTGGGAACCCCATATTTCTCATCATGGTCATCAGAAACAGGGGTACATTTATTCTCCAGGTCGTCAAGAGTGATTGTGCTTTGAGGTAGAGGAGGCAGATCCATGCTCATCAAGATATTTTGGAATGCTTTGTATGTGAGAGGAGGTTTGCCACCATTTTTGTCGATAATTCTACATTAGTAGAAAAGAAAAAATAACATTTAATGACTGACTGCATACAGCAGAAAACTGATTTGAACATAGGTTAATTCTTATTGCTACGATTTGGTAAACACAGTGCTATACAGTATTGCTAAATAGTGTATGTCCAAGAGTCAACTTAAAACTGACTTCAGGATTTTATTTTCCCACAGGCTAAATTTTTCACTACTCATTTTTATCATATGTCATGTTATACTGTACAGCAACAATTAACATTGCTCTT
The DNA here is from genome assembly GCA_009830355.1 of Cherax destructor. Classification (NCBI taxonomy): domain Eukaryota; kingdom Metazoa; phylum Arthropoda; class Malacostraca; order Decapoda; family Parastacidae; genus Cherax; species Cherax destructor. The sequence continues at coordinate 464,910 of WNWK01000344.1, forward strand.
ATTACAACTGATCATTAGTCATGGAAGAAAAAGGAATAAAAAGATACTGTACATAGGATAGAGTGTAAAACTAGTATAATTGGATTTTAATGAAGGTAAACTTTTGACCACTGTTCATGTATAGGCAAATGAAAGTCTAAAAGTGAGCAGCCAACAGAATAATAATAATATCTTTATTTACTACAAGTACATGTACATGGTATACAGGCCTAGCTGACATCAGTGACATACTACTATATAGAAAGTCCCTTGTTATGCAGAGCATTTCGGGCAGATTAGGTCAGTGTCCCAGGATGCGACTCACACCAGTCGACTAACACCCAGGTACCCATTTTACTGATGGGGAACATAGACAACAGGTGTAAAGAAACACGCCCAATGTTTCTGCCCTGGCTGGGAATCGAACCCAGGCTCTCGCCGTGTGAAGCGAGAGCTTTAGCCACCAGACCACCAGAGCCACAGAAATGTAATGACAAAATACAATATAAGACTTATTTGTGACTGTTTATCCCATCAATGGAGTTTCCTTGATGCCAGTGAAGAGCACTTGAGCCAAGAAATTGAACTTGCCTTCCCCTTAGAACCTGACTGCCTCCAATGCCCCCAGGGGTTGTATGACCCCTGTGGGTGTAGCACTCCAAGAATGTAATAATAATAATAATAATAATAATAATAATAATATTATTATTATAAAAAATGAACCACTAAACCTACAAGGGTCATACAGAATAATAATAATAATAATAATAATAATAATAATAATAATAATAATAATAATAATAATAAATAATAATAATAATAACAATAATAAATAAATAAATAATAATAATAATAATAATGTAACTGAAATAGTATAAATGTGGCTGGTATTCATACTTACTTTTCTGGCTTGTAGAGTGTATGGGAAGTCTTGACAATAACATTAATGCCCATCTCACGAGCAATAGCTACAATGTTAGCATCACGTGCCTTGCCAAATGGCTCAGGGTCCTTTTCAAAAGTTAAACATGTTGTGCCCCACTCCTGTAAAATGAAAAACAATTAAAACACTTGTAGTACTATGAGAGAATGAAGTAATCTCAGGAGTCTCTTTCATTTTCTACACCAACAATGATATCACCTCATTAATGTTAATATGAAAAATTAAATATAAAACACTGCAAGGATGAAATGCACAATTAAAGTAATTATGCATTAAATCTTAAGTTCCACAAGGCACAGTACTCGCTCCCATCTTGTTTCTCATCCTTATATCTGACACAGACAGGGATATAAGCCACAGTGCCGTGTCTTCCTTTGCAGATGACACCTGAATTTGCATAGACAGTTTCCTCCATTGAAGACACGCAAGACTCCAGGCGGACATCAACCAAATCTTTAAATGGGCTGCAGAAAACAATATGAAGTTCAATGATGAGAAATTTCAATTACTCCGATATGGAAAACGTGAGGAAATCAAAACTACATCGGAGTATAAAACAAATTCCAACCACACAAGATTTTAGATTTTGCCACCGAAGTGGCTAGTTTATTGTGCACCCCATATCCATCCTGTGGACGGTAGCGCAAGAGCATATGGATACACAAAAGGCCTAGGCACTAGGCCCCAAAGGGGTTAACAATTGTACATTTGGGTTTATATCTACATTTCAATTATCTGTTACAAGCAAATTTAGGAAATTTGCTTAGTACAAATGGTATCTTATTTCATGAATAAGATATCTTGACATGTCACTTAGGTTATTATATTGTCTATCTCTATATTCCTCAATAAGTGCACAATTAAGCACATAGTGTTCAAGACAGTGACCATATGCCTGATCACATAATTTGCATTTAGTTTGATCATCATCTGTGTCTCCCAAACTGTCAGAAGTACCTGTAGCCGCCTAAGCCTGGCCACTACAACATCAGTCAGTCTGTTCACATTGAAGTTGCTCCACAAACATGCCCATCTGTGCTCGCATTATCATGAGCACAGATAGGCACGTTCATGGAAATTAATTTGGATTTATATATACAGTTCACTTATCTGTTACAAGCAAATTTAGGAAATTTGCTTAGAATAAGTGGTATCCTACCTTCACTAATAAGATATCTTGACATGTCACATAGGTTATTATACTGTCTATCTCTATATTCCTCAATAAGTGGACAATTCAGCACATAGTGTTCAAGACAGTGACTATATGCCTGATCACATAATTTGCATTTAGTTTGATCATCATCTGTGTATCTCCCAAACTGCCACACAATAGAGCGAAAAACTAATGTAAAAGACCTGGGAGTGATCATGTCTAGGTACCTTTGGTTCTCTTCTTGAACTGGATCAGCTGTGACTGGCTTTGACATGTGCAGGCAGTCTGTTCCATTCCTTTATTGCTGTACAATAAAAGGTTTTGAAGCCCTGGCCACTGACTGTGGGAACTACAAAGTTGTGCTCTCTTCCCTAGTACTATGACTGCTTTGGTTCCCAGCCTTGACAAAATTGGCAGCAAGATATTCTGGACACTGTTTGTGAGCAATTTTATAAACTTGATTTAATTTAAGTTGTTTTACTCTGTCTTCAATATTCAGCATATCCAATTGTTGTAATTCATCCTGGCCTACATGCTCTCTTGGACCCAGGTCCAGGATGAATCTTACCATTTTGTTCTGGGTGATTTGCAGCTTATCTTTCAGTTTTTTTGTCAAGGCAGAGTACCATGAAGAGCAAGCGTAGTCCATATGACATTGTATAAGGGCTAGACATAGGGTCCTGCGAGCCTCAGTAGGTAGATGCATGATGCATGATTATATACACTTGGAAAATCCTAGAGGGATTAGTACCAAACTTAGACACGAAAATCACTCCCTATGAAAGCAAAAAACTTGGCAGACGATGCAACATCCCCCCAATGAAAAGCAGGGGTGCCACTAGCACGATAAGAGACAACACAATAAGTGTCAGGGGCCCAAGACTGTTCAACTGCCTCCCAGCATACATAAGGGGGATTACCAATAGACCCCTGACTGTCTTCAAGCAGGCACTGGACAGGCACCTAAAGTCAGTACCTGACCAGCCGGGCTGTGGCGATTCGTACGTCGGGTTGCGTGCGGCCAACAGTAACAGCCTTGTTGATCAGTCCCTGATCCACCATGAGGCCTGGTCACAGACTGGTCCGCGGGGGCGTTGACCCCCGGGACCTCTCCAGGTATATTCTTGTAACTGGCTGCAGGTACGTATAAAACAGGTACAGTAGTTATTTAAAGAAATATCTATTAAACTCATTGGAGGTCATGTACATGGAGGGTGTTCCGGGGGTCAATGCCCCAGGGCGCGGTCCATGACCAGGCCTCACGGTGGATCAGGGCCTGATCTACCAGACTGTTACTGCTGGCCACATGTAAACCGACGTATGAACCACAGCCAAGCTGGTCAGGTATTAACTTTAGGTGCCTTTCCAGCTCCCTCTTGAAGACAGTTAGGGGGTCTATTGGTAATCCCCGTTATGCATGCTGGGAGGCAGTTAAACAGTCTTGATCCCCTTGACGCTTATTTTGTTGTTTCTTAGCGTACTCATGACACCCTTACTTTTCATTGGGGGGATGTTGCACCGCCTGCCAAGTCTTTTGCTTTTGTAGGGAATGATTTTCGTGTGCAAATTTAGGACTAGTCCCTCTAAGATTTTCCAAGTGTATATTATCATGTGCAGGTCAAGGGACTTCAACCTTTCAGAGTAATTTAGGTGCTTTATTGTACTTATAAGTGCAGAGAAAGTTCTCTGTATATTCTCCAGGTCTGCAATTTCGCCTGCCTTGAAAAGGGCCAGGAAACAGAATTATCACTTAAACCAAAGTAAATGCTAATCTCTTTGTCCATGGATGACAGTCACCCAAACAGTCATAACCCTTCAACTTTTATAACATTATCATTTTTATTATTTATTAAATTCTATTTGTGATCATGAGGAAGTGCTGAACCCACAAAGGTCATACAGCACCTGAAGAATGGAAGGTAATCTGGTTAGAGCCAAGGAAGGGGAGGTTAAGTCCAGTTCCTTAAATCAAGAACCACTCACCAGCATCAAGATACCTCCCTAGAGGGGGATTTTACATTAAACTATTTAAGACCGTTTGCCTTTACATACTTAATGTGTTCTAATAAAGACGTTTAATAGTGCAAATGCAGCGCTGCCCATAACTACTGTTAAGATGTTAAATTCTTTAAATATTATGGATCACTTGATGCCCACCACAAGTGAAGAGGAGGCTGGTCTTAGGTGAATATGTTAAGTGACAGATCCAGGCTAGGAATACATCATCATAATCACCATATGTCAAACACTTCCCCTCTCATTCACTCCCTCTGAGTCACACTTTCCTTCGCTCATAATCCCTCACTAGTAATCACACTTTTTTTGGCAATTTACACGTCACTATGTATGATAATTGTACTTAAGTGTACCTGTACACTCATTCACTCTGCACATTATTAGCCACTCATTCTCTCACCCTTATCCCATTCTCATTCACACTTGCTGTGACATACCTGTGACCGTTTTCAAGGGGGTTCCTACCCTCGCTGCCCGCCCTGAGGCATCTTCCTGTCCAGCTTTGATAAACCAAAAATATCCACAAGACTCTGAACTTTTTATTAAGAGACAAACCAAATGAAGCAAGATTCAAAGCATGTACTTCTCAAGGGAAGTTCCTTCACACAACTGAGGGGCTCCAGATCCAAGAAATTGGATCTATCTTCGCTTTCCTTGGATAAAAACCTGATTATCTCCAATATACTTCCCCCAAGCGCTCTATGGCCCCCGACAGTTCAGCGCTCCTCCCATGAATGTAATAATAATAATAATAATAATAATAATAATAATAATAATAATAATAATAATTATTATTATTATTTTTTTTTTTTTATTAACACATCGGCCGATTCCCACCAAGGCAGGGTGGCCCGAAAAAGAAAAACTTTCATCATCATTCACTCCATCACTGTCTTGCCAGAAGGGTGCTTTACACTACAGTTATAAAACTGCAACATTTACACCCCTCCTTCAGAGTGCCGGCACTGTACTTCCCATCTCCAGAACTCAAGTCCGGCCTGCCGGTTTCCTGAATCCTTCATAAATGTTACTTTGCTCACACTCCAACAGCACGTCAAGTATTAAAAACCATATGCCTCCATTCACTCCTATCAAATACGCTCACACATGCTTGCTGGAAATCCAAGCCCTCGCACACAAAACTTCCTTTACCCCTCCCTCCAACCTTTCCTAGGCGACCCCTACCCCGCCTTCCCTCCACTACAGATTTATACACTCTCGAAGTCACTCTGTCTCGTTCCATTCTCTCTACATGTCCAAACCACCTCAACAACCCTCCTCAGCTCTCTGGACAATCGTTTTGGTAATCCCGCACCTCCTCCTAATTTCCAAACTCCGAATTCTCTGCATTATATTCACACCACACATTGACCTCAGACATGACATCTCCACTGCCTCCAGCCTTCTCCTCGTTGCAACATTCATCACCCATGCTTCACACCCATATAAGAGCGTTGGTATAACTATACTCTCATACATTCCCTCTTTACTTCCATGGACAAGGTTCTTTGTCTCCACAGACTCGAAGTGCTCCACTCACCCTTTTCCCTCATCAATTCTATGATTCACCTCATCCTTCATAGACCCATCCGCCGACATGTCCACTCCCAAATATCTGAATACATTCACCTCCTCCATACTCTCTCCTCCAATCTGATATCCAATCTTTCGTCACCTATTCTTTTTGTTATCCTCATCACCTTACTCTTTCCTATATTCACTTTCAATTTTCTTCTTTTACACACCCTACCAAATTCATCCACCAACCTCTGCAGCTTCTCTTCAGAATCTCCCAAAAGCACAGTGTCATCAGCAAAAAGCAACTGTGACAACTCCCACTTTGTATTTGCTTCTTTATCTTTTAGCCCAACACCTCTTGCCAAGACCCTCGCATTCACTTCTCTTACAACCCCATCTATAAATATATTGAACAACCACGGTGACATCACACATCCTTGTCTAAGGCCCACTTTTACTGGGAAATAGTCCCCTTCCCTCCGGAGGGTTAGCTACCCAGGATAACCCAAGAAAGTCAGTGCGTCATCGAGGACTGTCTGTCTTATTTCCATTGGGGTCCTTAATCTTGTCCCCCAGGATGCGACCCACACCAGTCGACTAACAACCCAGGTACCTATTTGCTGCTAGGTGAACATGACAACAGGTGTAAGGAAACACGTTGAAATGTTTCCACCCGCCGGGAATCGAACCCGGGCCCTCCGTGTGTGAAGCGAGAGCTCAAGCCACCGGTGATGACCGGTGATGATGACCCGCCGTTGGAGCCGTTGGTCATCTGACTGAGGCCTTCTGCTGGCTTACTGGTTCACCCCTTTAAAAAATATGGTCATAGGTATAACCATTTCTTAAGTGTAGTTCTTCATCTACTTTGCCCGCAGGGCACTTAACAGGAGGGGCACCTGTCATCGGCTTACTCTTAGCAGCTCCATTTTTCCTCTCTGTGGATAATTCTCTAACGGGTTTTGGTGGTCCACCGAATCTAATTGGAAACTTTCTATTTCTATTTACAAAGGAACTTTCATTCCTTTTCTTTCATGGCCCAGCGTTGGGCAACAAATCTTCCCCGAACGTCGGGAAGTTGGGCTCGATACTGCGTAAGCTCATAAACCCAACAAACAAACAAACAAACAAACAATTCTGTTAGTTAGTTACCATTTTGTCCTAGGCACATGTCAATTAGACACTAGGTCTGTTGTATATATGTGTGTGTGTATGTGTGTGTAAGGAAACACTTCGAAATGTTTCTGCCCCACCGGGAATTGAACCCGGCCCCTCCGTGCGTGAAGCAAGAGCTTTACCCACTTGGCCACCGGGTACTCACCTGTGTTTTAGTGGTTTCTTAAATCATTTGTCTGCCCTCCTTTTTCATTTTACATATTAATCGAGCCCCTAAATACCAGCTCCATTCTTTTCGTACTGCAGATTTTATTCAGCTGTAAAAATTATATATTTTTTTGTCTACCAAAAGCAAACGAACAACTTTATTTCTATAAAGTGGCGTATTGTAAGTTTATTCAGGAACAGGAACACATAAATACAGTTATATAAATGTTCATACATAGCAGTATATGTGTAGATTACTTAGGATAACCCAAGAAATTCAGACAAAGTGACTTATTTACATTGGGGTCCTTGTGATAAGCATTACTATTTAAACAGTACTAGGAATAAGATCAAATGAGTTATTTACATTTACATTAAAGAGAGGATAATCACATTAATAGGTACATGTATGTTAGTCTATAAGCCATTAGATATATTTTTTTTTTTTTTTATTAACACATCGGCCGATTCCCACCAAAACAGGGTGGCCCGAAAAAGAAAAACTTTCATCATCATTCACTCCATCACTGTCTTGCCAGAAGGGTGCTTTACACTACAGTTATAAAACTGCAACATTAACACCCCTCCTTCAGAGTGCCGGCACTGTACTTCCCATCTCCAGAACTCAAGTCCGGCCTGCCGGTTTCCCTGAATCCCTTCATAAATGTTACTTTGCTCACACTCCAACAGCACGTCAAGTATTAAAAACCATATGCCTCCATTCACTCCTATCAAATACGCTCACATGCTTGCTGGAAGTCCAAGCCCTCGCCACAAAACTTCCTTTCCCCCTCCTCCAACCTTTCCTAGGCCGACCCCTACCCCGCCTTCCCTCCACTACAGATTTATACACTCTCGAAGTCACTCTGTCTCGTTCCATTCTCTCTACATGTCCAAACCACCTCAACAACCCCTCCTCAGCTCTCTGGACAATCGTTTTGGTAATCCGCACCTCCTCCTAATTTCCAAACTCGAATTCTCTGCATTATATTCACACCACACATTGACCTCAGACATGACATCTCCACTGCCTCCAGCCTTCTCCTCGTTGCAACATTCATCACCCATGCTTCACACCCATATAAGAGCGTTGGTATAACTATACTCTCACATTCCCTCTTTTACTTCCATGGACAAGGTTCTTTGTCTCCACAGACTCGAAGTGCTCCACTCACCCTTTTCCCCTCATCAATTCTATGATTCACCTCATCCTTCATAGACCCATCCGCCGACATGTCCACTCCCAAATATCTGAATACATTCACCTCCTCCATACTCTCTCCCTCCAATCTGATATCCAATCTTTCGTCACCTATTCGTTTTGTTATCCTCATCACCTTACTCTTTCCTATATTCACTTTCAATTTCTTCTTTACACACCCTACCAAATTCATCCACCAACCTCTGCAGCTTCTCTTCAGAATCTCCCAAAAGCACAGTGTCATCAGCAAAAAGCAACTGTGACAACTCCCACTTTGTATTTGCTTCTTTATCTTTTAGCCCAACACCTCTTGCCAAGACCCTCGCATTCACTTCTCTTACAACCCCATCTATAAATATATTGAACAACCACGGTGACATCACACATCCTTGTCTAAGGCCCACTTTACTGGGAAATAGTCCCTTCCTCCTACACACTCTAACCTGAGCCTCACTATCCTCATAAAACTCTTCACTGCTTTCAGTAACCTTCCTCCTATTCCATACACCTGCAACATCTGCCACATTGCCCCCTATCTACCCTATCATACGCCTTTTCCAAATCCATAAATGCCACAAAAACATCTTTACCCTTATCCAAATACTGTTCACCTATATGTTTCACTGTAAACACTTGGTCTACACACCCCTACCTTTCCTAAAGCCCCTTGTTCATCTGCTATCCTGCTTCTGTTTTACTCTTAATTCTTTCAATAATAACTCTACCATACACTTTACCAGGTACACTCAACAGACTTATTCCCCTATAATTTTTGCACTCTCTTTTGTCCCTTTGCCTTTATACAAAGGAACAATACACGCTCTCTGCCAATCCCTAGGTACCTTACCCTCTTCCATACATTTATTAAATAATAGCACCAACCACTCCAAAATTATATCCCCACCTGCTTTTAACATTTCTATCTTTATCCCATCAATCCCAGCTGCCTTACCCCTTTCATTCTACCCACTGCCTCACGAACTTCCCTACACCCACAACTGGCTCTTCCACACTCCTACAAGATGTTATTCCTCCTTGCCCTACACACGAAATCACAGCTTCCCTGTCTTCATCAACATTTAACAAATCCTCAAAATATTCTCTCCATCTTCCCGATACCTCTAACTCTCCATTTAATAACTCTCCTCTCCTATTTTTAACTGTCAAATCCATTTGTTCTCTAGGCTTCCTCAACTTATTAATCTCATTCCAAAACTTTTTCTTATTTTCAACAAAATTTGCTGATAACATCTCACCCATCTCTCATCTGCTCTCTTTTACATTGCTTCACCACTCTTTTAACCTCTCTTTTCTCTCCATATACTCTTCCTCCTTGCATCACTTCTACTTTGTAAAAACCTCTCATATGCTAACTTTTCTCCTTACTACTCTCTTTACATCATCATTCCACCAATCGCTCCTCTTCCCTCCTGCACCCACTCGCCTGTAACCACAAACTTCTGCTGAACACTCTAACACTACATTTTTAAATCTACCCCATACATTTTCGACCCCATTGCCTACACTCTCACTAGCCCATCTATCCTCCAATAGTTGTTTATATCTTACCCTAACTGCCTCCTCTTTTAGTTTATAAACCTTCACCTCTCTTTACTTACTGATTCTATTTTCCTTGTATCCCATCTACCTTTTTCTCCCACTGTAGCTAGAACTAAAAAGTGATCTGATATATCTGTAGCCCCTCTATAAACATGCACATCCTGAAGTCTACTCAACAGTCTTTTATCTACCAATACATAGTCCAACAAACTACTGTCATTACGCCCTACATCATATCTTGTATACTTATTTATCCTCTTTTTCTTAAAATATGTATTACCTATAACTAAACCCTTTCTATACAAAGTTCAATCAAAGGGCTCCCATTATCATTTACACCTGGCACCCCAAACTTACCTACTACACCCTCTCTGCATGTTTCTCCCACTTTAGCATTTAGGTCCCCTACCACAATTACTCTCTCATTTGGTTCAAAAGTTCCTATACATTCGCTTAACATCTCCCAAAATCTCTCTCTCTCCTCTACCTCCTCTCTTCTCCAGGTGCATACACGCTATTATGACCCACTTTTCGCATCCGACCCTTATTTTAATCCACATAATCCTTGAATTTACACATTTATATTCCCCTCTTTCCTTCCATAACTGATCCTTCAACATTATTGCTACCCCTTCCTTAGCTCTAACTCTCTCAGATACTCCTGACTTAATCCCATTTATTTCTCCCCACTGAAACTCGCCTACCCCTTCAGCTTTGTTTCGCTTAGGGCCAGGACATCCAACTTCTTTTCATTCATAACATCGGCAATCATCTCTTTCTTATCATCCGCACTACATCCACGCACATTCAGACAACCCAATTTTATAAAGTTTTCTTCTTCTCGTTTTTAGTAGATTTGTACAGGAGAAGGGGTTACTAGCCCATTGCTCCCGGCATCTTAGTCGCCTCATACGACACGCATGGCTTACGGAGGAAAGATTCTTTTCCACTTCCCCATGGACAATAGAGAAAATAAAAGGAACAAGAGCTATTAAGAAAAAGAAGAAAAACCTAGATGTGTGTATGTATATATATGCATGTGTATGCCAGTGTAGTGTGACCTAAAGTGTAAGTAGAAGTAGCTAGATATACCTGTTATCCAGCGTGTTTATGAGACAGAAAAAAGACACCAGCAATCCTACCATCATGTAAAACAGTTTCAGGTTTCTGTTTCACAGTCACCTGGCAGGACGGTAGTACCTCCCTGGGTGGTTGCTGTCTACCAACCTACTACCTATTATTATTATTATTATTATTATTCAAACTTTTAAAAAAAAAAAAAAAAAAAAACACTGTCTCGGGCCTTTAGTATTTTTATGGAGGAACCTGGGCACAGTTGTCACCCCACATTGAAAACCACTGATACTGCCCCACTTTAAAGGTGACAGTAACGCAATTGCGAAAAATTCCAGCATGGCACTGATGATGTGTTTCTGGAACCTGAGTTCTGTTTTCATTTCATTCCAACAGTTTTCAATGGGAATCGGGTCAGGGTTGTTTCCTAGCCACTGGGTAACATTGATATTGTCCTCCTGAAACTATTTCTTGACATGTGATCTGTGGCACGGGGCACTGTCTTGCATAAAGTGTGTATACCTGGAGAGGGTTTCGGGGGGTCAACGACCCCGCGGCCCGGTCTGTGACCAGGTTTCATGGTACCATCAATCTTGTAGAATGTGAAGGAATATTCCTGAGCACATCTACTGTATGCACAGACCCTGCAAATGATGTTGGGTCTTATGCGACCATATTTACGGGAAAGTCCTAAACCCGTAAGGGTCATAAAGAGGTCGAGTTTCAGCACCAGACTGCTGGCCGCTACTGGGTTTCCCGTCTTCTAGCTTTGTGAGCCCTATATTGCCTCTTTATAAAACTATGTATGCATTCTGCCTCTACAATTATGCTGTTTAAGTCGTTCCATTTGCTGACCACTATAAGGCCAAAGATATATTCCCCAACATTTCTATTATTCACCTGTTTTTAACTTCTAGCTATGCTCTCTTGTACTCGAGACCCACCTCATGAACACCCTGTCAATCCCTCTCAGTATTTTGTACGTCGTAATCATGTCAACCCCTCGTCCTTATGTTCTCTATTGTCATCAGGCTTAGGTTCTTTAGCCTCTCCTGATAGTTCATATATCTTAGCTTTTTGACTAGTCTCCTTGCAAACCTTTACAATTTTTCCAGTTTCTTGACATGCTTTATCATACGTGGGTTCCATGCTAGTGCTGCGTAATCAAAGTTAGACCTGACAAACGTCGTATATAGTGTGGTGAATGACTCCTTGTTGAGGTTCCTGAAAGCTAGCCTTAAATTTGCAAGTTTCGTGTTTGCTGCGGTAGTTAATCAGTTGATATTAGCCTCAGGTGAAATTCTTGGGACTATGCATACCCCGAGAACCTTTTTCATGGAACTCTGCAGCCTTTGTTTTCCAAGCCTATACTCTGTTCCCGGTCATTCTTCCCCGTCCCTAATTTTCATAAATTTGCATTTGCCTGTGTTAAACTGTAAGTAGGCTAGAGATGTGCCAAAGTATCGGTATCAGTAATGGCGATTATTGGCCATTTTTATGGTATCGTTATCGGTTAAAAAACAGCTGATACTTTTAAAATATAAATATTACACGTGTGCTTAAAAATATTAATATTAACACTCTATATCACGATTGTGAGTTATTCAAACACTCATGGAGCGGGTAGAGTGACCGAGTAGTGGCCAGTGAAGAGGCGGGACCAGGAGCTGTGACTCGACCCCTGCAACCACAACTAGGTGAGTACACACACACACACACACAGGAAGTACTTCTTCAGTCATAGAGTTGTCAGGAAGTGGAATAGTCTAGCAAGTGATGTAGTGGAGGCAGGAACCATACATAGCTTTAAGACGAGGTATGATAAAGCTCATGGAGCAGGGAGAGAGAGGACCTAGTAGCGGTCAGTGAAGAGGCGGGGCCAGGAGCTAAGTCTCGACCCTGCAACCACAATTAGGTGAGTGCAATTAGGTGAGTACACACACACACACTGGTATTTGTGAACGACATGACGGAAGGAATAGACTCCGAAGTGTCCCTGTTTGCAGATGATGTGAAATTTATGAGAATAATTCAATCGGACGAAGACCAGGCAGAACTACAAAGGGATCTGGACAGGCTGCAAGCCTGGTCCAGCAACTGGCTCCTGGAGTTCAATCCTACCAAGTGCAAAGTCATGAAGATTGGGGAAGGGCAAAGAAGACCACAGGGGGCCAGAGATTACAAACCTCACTCAAGGAAAAGGATCTTGGGGTGAGTATAACACTGGGCACATCTCTTGAGTCGCTCATCAACCAAATAACTGCTGCAGCATACGGGCGCCTGGCAAACCTAAGAACAGCATTCCAACATCTTAATAAGGAATCATTCAGGACCGTGTACACTGTGTACGTTAGGCCCATATTGGAGTGTACAGCGCTAGTTTGGAACCCACACCTAGCCAAGCATGTAAGGAAACTAGAGAAAGTGCAAAGGTTTGCAACAAGACTAGTCCCGGAGCTAAGGGGTATGTTCTACGAGGAGAGGTTAAGGAAAATCGACCTGACGACACTGGAAGACAGGAGAGATAGGGAGGATATGATAACGGCATATAAAATACTGAGAGGAATCGACAAGGTGGACAGAGACAGGATGTTCCAGATATGGGACACAGCAACAAGGGGTCACAGTTGAAAGTTGAAGACTCAGATGAGTCACAGGGATGTTAGAAAGTATTTCTTCAGTCATAGAGTTGTCAGGAAGTGGAACAGTTTGGAGAGTGATGTAGTGGAAGCAGGATCCATACACAGCTTTAAGAAGAGGTATGATAAAGCTCATGGAGCAGGGAGAGAGTGGACCTAATAGCGACCAGTGGAGAGGCGGGGCCAGGAACGATGACTCGATCCCTGCAACCACAATTAGGTGAGTACACAAACACACACGCACACACTATCGACAAGTGCCTTTGACAACCATCAACTAAAACAACAGGCCAAGTAATAAGTAATAACATTATCATCTCAGAGAAATTAAGTTATTTAATATTTAACATTCCTGTGTTATTTAATACCCATTGTGCAATAAGTATTCCATTATATGTTGAACACAGTCATTATAATTTAAAAAAAAAAAAAATATAGGTATTGGCAGAAAATTGGGTATCTGCCAAAATTTTGGTATTGTCCCATCCCTAAAGTAGGCTTGTCACACCAATTCTGCATTTTGTTCAGATCCCTTTGCAGTTTTTCTTGGTCTGCTTCTGTGTGTATCTTTCTCATTAGTTTTACATCATCTGCAAGCAGGGATACCTCTATTTCTTGTCAATTCGTTTATGTACACAAGAAACTACTGATTCCAGGGCTGACCCTTCTGAAGGATAATCAGGTTTGATGCGAGGAAAGGATGGGCAGCTCCAATTCCTTTGATCAAAAGCAATTCACTAGCATCAAAACACCCTCCTTAAAGAGACAAATGCACTAGAAAACAAAGAAGGATGACTAAGTCTCCTTTACCATTAATCTTTCCAAAGATGCATTACGGAGGATCGAGTCTCCACTACTCTTTGTGGTGAGTGGCTGAAGGGAGATTTATTGAATCGTACAAATAGAATACATGAATAAATAAAAAAAGATACGAATAAATAAAGGGGGATATTAATAAAACGCTAAAAATATCTAAGAACTCACAACAATGTATTCAAATTTGACTAATTCAGACTTAGAAATGATATAGGAAAGCATTCTTCTGACAATAAGAGTCGTATATGAAACTGCTAAGTACCTGTGTTGCAGAATTTACTTTGGGTGGCTTTAATAATAGGTTGAACATTGTGAATGACTGAGTATGAACTATCTAGCAAGGGCTAGTAGAGAGAGGCAAGCAGGCCTACTGCCTTCACTTTCATTGAACTATCTAGCAAAGGGATTGTAGATAAGGGCTAGTAGGCCTTCTTCTGCCTTAGCTATCATTCATTTGAACTATCTAGCAAGGGCTAGTAGATAAGGGCTAGTATGCCTACTGCTTTCACTATCATTCATTTAATGGCTGTCCCGCAGACTGCCACAAGTGCATAGACAACAACTGCAAATCCTCATCTTCCCCTCCTTGTCAGAGTGCAGGGACAGTACTTCCCACCTCCGGGACTCGCCTCATGGTAGATCAGGGCTTGATCAACCAGGCTGTTACTGCTGGCCGCACGCAATCCAACGTACGAACCACAGCCCGGCTGGTCAGGTACCGACTTTAGGTGCCTGTCCAGTGCCTGCTTGAAGACAGCCAGGGGTCTATTGGTAATCCCCCTTATGTATGCTGGGAGGCAGTTGAACAGTCATGGCCCCCTGACACTTATTGTGTTGTCTCTTAACGTGCTAGTGGCACCCCTGTGATGACACAACATTTAACAATATCCCGGGAAAGACAATCAACAGAAACAAAACCGATACTTAAAAGAATCACATTAGGAATTATGTACATATTTATAAAGGAGGATTCAACAGGCGGCCACTCGGGAGGTTACTTGACGTCAGTGAGGGCTCTTCATCTAAGGAAATGGATCTGACTTACCCTTTCTTGGATTAAATCTGAATGCCTCTCATTCCCACAAGCGCTGTATGTCTCCTATGGGTTTAGCACTCCCTCATAAATGTAATAATTATAATCAAGCGGGCGGCGGCCAGACATGCAAACACAAGTTTTTATTAAAAACTGTATTTCCCTCTATGAGAGCTTTATCAAGTTTACGAAGTTACTGAGCGAAATGTGTTTTTTTAACAAGGCTTTCTATGTCTACATGTCTTTGATTTATGTCAACTTACTGTTTATATTTTAAGATAGCGTCTGTGAAGGTTAGCAGAGGAACAATCTAGACAGAAACATGGGATGATTATGATTCAATAGTGTTATCACAACCTGATGGAGCAGGTACCTCCTGAAGAACACTGATAACCAAGCAGTGTGGCCTATACGAACAGGGGTCTTTTGGTCTTTCCCAAAATGCGAGCTACAACAGTCGCCTAACGCCCAAGTACCTACTTACTGCTAGGTGAATATGGGCAACAGATATAATAAATATGTTTAACATCCCCACTAGCTCTGAGAACGAGCCCGGATATTTCTGTTGTGAGCCCAAAGGGCTACAATTGTACCACGACGTACAGATACTCACTCGGAACAGCTCCGGGAGGACGTGTGCTGGCTGGCCGCGTATAACGAACAGACGAGAGTTGAGCTTCCGCAACGAACTGTCGATGTCTTCTAGAGACTGCAGAAGGAATCTGGGGAAAAGGGAAAATATGTGCCTTGAGTGATGGAAAAACAAATGAAATGTGCGGGAAACGCACAAGGCACTGTAAGGAGAAACAAAATGAGTGAGGTAAAATAAAGGTAAATATGTATTTCGGATCAGAGAAAGGTGTCCCCCCTATTGCTTAAGTTCAGCCTCCTCTACCTCATTGCACACATAAGGAATAGTGCAGCAAAATATAAGTTATATATTCATATACTTATGTATATGTATATGTGAATGTATTTATATACGTATGTATGCATATGTCTTCATGTGTATACATGTATGAATGCACATTTTTGTATGTATATGTGTACATATATGAGAATGTATTCAAGTGTAAATATATGTACTCTTATGTATTACTGTGCGTATGTACTTACAGCCCAATTAATTTTCTGAGTTTGTCTCCATATACCTGGAGAGGGTTTCGGGGGGGTCAACGCCCCCGCGGCTCAGTCTGAGACCAGGCCTCGTGGTGGATCAGGGTCTGATTAACCAGGCTGTTACCGCTGGCCGCACGCAAACTGACGTACGAACCACAGCCCGGCTGGTCAGGTACTGACTTTAGGTGCCTGTCCAGTGTCTTCTTGAAGACAGCCAGGGGTCTGTTGGTAATCCCACTTATGTATGCTGGGAGGCAGTTGAACAGTCTTGGGCCCCTGACACTTATTGTGTTATCTCTCAGTGTACTCGTGTACTGAGCATATATATATGGAGTGAGGGAGGGAGATAGGTGTGTATATATATATATATATATATATATATATATATATATATATATATATATATATATATATATGTATATATATATATATACACACACTCTCTCCCTCCCTCACTCCAGTGAAGACGTCCTTTGGGATCGTATTTGCTTGGACATCCTCTTCTATTCTGCAACTTTGCAAGCTCTTGATGATGTGTTGATTGCAACACTAAAGGCCTAGACCTATCATTCTACTCCCCCCGTGGTTGTTTTGCATCCTATATCGCTTGGTTTGCGATATTTGCAAAGCAAGCGTTGCTATTTAAGCCAAAATCGCAAGTTTTACCTATTCGGTACGTGGCCACTAGGGCACGGTGCCCCGTGGCCTGGTGGCAAAAGCTCTCGCTTCTCAGGGTGAGGGTCCGGGTTCGATTCCCGGCTAAGGGGTGGAAACATTGGACGTGTTTCCTTACACCGGTTGTCTATGTTCACCCATCAGTAAAATGGGTACCTGGATGTTAGTCGACTGGTGTGGGTCGCATCCTGCGAAAAAACTGACCTAATTTGCAACAAGCCGCAACAAGCGGCTTTCTATATAGTAGTATGTCATTGATGTCAGCTAGGCCTGTATACCTTGTACATGTACTTGTAGAAATAAAGATTTTTTTTTTAATTTTAACTAACTCTCAGTCGACTAAGGGTTGTCTCAAAGTGACAGTTCCTGTTGAAGGAGGAGGCCAAAACACCCAGCTCCTGTGGAACCCTGTATAACTTGCTTTTTATCTGTAGGGCCCAGCGGGCCCGCTGCTTCCCAAAGAACATCTGTACAGAAGGGAGGACGGACAGGAGGAAGGGTGGACAAATGAAAAGAAGGACGAGCAGAAGTAAGGGAAAGTGGACAAAAGGAAGGACACAGAAGGAAGGGATGGAGAAAATGGTGGCCAGAAGAAAGGCTTACAGAAGGGAGGACAGAATGAAGGGAGAAGGGACAGACAAAAAGGAAGACACAATAAAAGAGCATACAGGGAAAAAGGATGGAAAGAAATAAAGTATAACAGACAGAAAGAAGAGAGGGCAGCCAGAAAGACAATGATAATCGAGGTTGCACCTCGTGGGCTATTTTAGTTTGGAGGAGCACTAACAACAATTGCAAAAACGAGAACAATAGGTAATAAGGCAACAATAATGACATTGTTAAGGCCAGTGCCACGTCCAGATACTCTAAGGACCTACTTCCCTCCAGACACCCTGAGTGCCTGGAAGTTGTTGAGATCAGTGCCACATGTGGACACACTCCCAAGGTCTCGCTTTCCTCACCTTGACCCTATGTGCATCTAAGACTTATACCCACCTATGGAGTTGGAACCGCAATTACCTTCGGATAAAACCCGACTACCTCCCCCCTCCAAGCGCTGTAAGACTCCTGCGGGTTTAGATTATTCCAATGAATATAATAATAATAATAATAATAATAATAATAATAATAATCCAGTGATCTGTGTCTATTTATCGATATCATAGAGCATTTCTTATGCCGCGATCATATATATTCTAATTCCTCTCTCGTCCAGGGAGGTAAAGTGTATATATTTGTAATATCTGTAATATATATGGTTGGTTTATTAGATTAAAAGCCTATCAATTATACAAGTGATCACGCTTCACCTTAATCCCTAAAATAGTGATTACAGTTTACTTTCAGCATACCTATAATCAGTAGCGGATTTAGAGGTTGAGCCTGAACCTCTAAATCCTGAACCGTTCAGGGGCCCTAAGTGAACCACAATTTAGGGGCACCTATATGCGGGCCCCTCGCTGCAAGCATCGACTGATGCGTGACTGCAGTATCTTTGAATTCATTTACATAAAAATGTTGTTTACTTTTTAAGAAAGAATATGACGTAGAATGGTGATAAGTTCTCTGCTTAGGTATGGAAAGAATGAAGAACTCAAAAAGACACTATACAAAACTCAAGAGGGTCGTCTAATAGAACGAAAGGAACACGTGACGGACTTGGCAATAATTACATCAGCTGACCTCTATTTCAAAGAACACAATAAGACCAAGGTAACGACAGCCAGGAAAATGACAGAGGAGATAATTAGAACTTTCAAAACAAGGGAAATAATGCTATTGGTGACATTTTTCAAATCACTTGTTTTCTCTCAATTGGAATATTTCTCAGTGTTGACGGCCCCGTTCAGGGCAGGAGAAATATCAGTGCTGGAACAGATACAGAGATCGTTTACCCGCACAGAGCCAATAAATCATTTAAAATACTGGGAACGTCTTGAAGTCTTAATTATGCTCTCACTTGGGTCACTCAGAAATGTTCAAGAAATGGCATAGTATTTTATCCACAGTAATATATTACAGACCATTCTGGAGAAATACCCTGACTCTGCTCACTGTAAATAAAGTATTACCACGAGTGTACTCACCTAGTTGTGGTTGCAGGGGTCGAGTCTTGTGTGTGTATATGTTTGTATGCTCATGTGCGTGTGTGTGTGTCTGTGCGCACGCGCTTGTGTGTGTGTGTTAGTTAGTTAGTTACCATTTTGTCCTAGGCACATGTCGATTTGACACTAGGCCTGTTGTATGTATGTGTGTGTGTGTGTGTGTAAGGAAACACTTCGAAATGTTTCCGCCCCGCCGGGAATTGAACCCGGGCCCTCCGTGCATCAGGCGAGAGCTTTAGCCATCAGGCCACCGGGGTGTGCTCGCGCTCGTGTGTGTACGCGCGATCGTGTGGGTGTATGACCCACTTAATATTTGTACTTACAACTTATTACAATTGTGACCGGGTGTGGACGTGTCAGTGGCTCATTACTTTGTAATTTGTTCATGATTGTAACCATATATAGGAGTGTAGATGGTTCATTACCTTTGTAACTTGCCATGATTGTGAACAGATCTACCTGGAGTTGCTTTACCCTTGCAGTCCGGTCTGAGGCCAGCCTGAATTGTTGACTGCCTGGTCAGCCAGGCTGTTGTTGCTAGTGGCCTGCAGGCATACATAATCACCGTTTCCTCTCGAAAACGTCTAATTTTATTTCAACAATATTTCTTGACCATGGGTATGAGTTGATACGTAGCTTTAAATGCCATATGAAACCAGATCAGAGTTTACTTTAATAAATATGTTAGGGATTAAAAGTATTTTTGGCTGGTGGTGTAGAGGTGGCATGCAGTCTAATGACTCCCATGTAACTTTAAATACCCTAATACCCACAGCGGCATCAAGACACTTTCTCTAAGGGGTCAAATACCTTAGAAAACAAGACAGTGTTGATTAAATACTATATGACGTACAAAACCTAGTCCAGAGGTGTGTTGTGACACGGCAGGAATTTCACATTAGTCGTATTTTACTGTTGCCGGTGTTTGTTTAAACGTTGGCAAGAAGTTTCTACTAATGCCTTTCAACATTTACTGAATATAGTCATATAATATGACCTGTCCAGTGGCGGTGCCACGAGAAAGGCAGGGAGGTCTTCGGCCCCCATAATCTCCATCATCCCCCAAAGACTCTCAAATAAAAATAACCCAACATCAAGACAAGCCCCTTAGCCCATTCCCCGATTCCTATCAAATTGCCACCCACAAGCCCCTCTATATAAATATTCTGGAGCCACCACTGAACCTGTCAAACATGTGTGGCACTACCTCAGTATCTTCCCTATGTAAAGCATCGACATGTATAGGCCTGTATCACAGACCGATCAATCACCCATACACTAAAACCTATGATACTCGAACATCCTCCCCCCCTCACACACACCTAACACAACCACCCCCAACATGCACCCATTCCATTACCTCCCCCTCACACACAACTTACACCCCCCCACACGAGCGTACGCACAAACTCACACACCAGGAGCTGTGAATCGACCCCTGCAACCACATATAGGTGAGTACACACATTACACCCATCCCAACACGGGAAAATATTTCTTCAGTCTTAAAGTAGCAAAGGTGAATGAACTGCAGATGAGCTTGAAGCAAATTCTATACAAAGACTCAAGTGTAACTGTGATATGAAATGAGAAGGTAGAAGCAACGCCAGTCGACTGTAGGTGAAATTGGACCAATGGCTAAGACTACAACGCACCAGCCGGGTTGTGGTTCGTACGTCGGCTTGCCTGCGGTCAGCAGTAACAGCCTGGTTGATCAGGCCCTGATCCACCTAGTACGTATCTATGATCCAGAATGTACTACCCTCTCCTTGACTGATGCCAGCAGACTAGCCCTCAGACAAATCTATAAGAACTAGTTTTTTATATACTAATTAAAAACCGTTTAACGAAGCACTGTTGCCAAATCACAACGATGGTTTTCGATGTATGGGTTCAGAAGCTGCGACAGCTTTAAAGCAAGGGTGGTGGTGATTGTGGCAACACGCAGATACGTAGGTATGAAGACGTGTAGTGCTGAGCAAAGGCTGTTGACGTGTCGTCAGTGATTGAGCTTTATCAAGTATGTACACTCGATAAAGCTTAATCCTGAGCAAAATGTAAAAAATAAAGGCTTACTCAGTACTGCTCTTCTTTATACTTAAACTCGGTACTTTTTAATTAGAATAATTAAGTACACAGATACCTTTTACCCAACACACAGTAGTACTTCCGACAAATACTGGAAGTATACATTGTATATATTCTGGTGAGTCTCTTTCAACAAATACTGGAAGTATACATTGTATATATTCTGGTGAGTCTCTTTCAACAGATACTGGAAGTATACATTGTATATATTCTGATGAGTCTATCACTCTGGATGTGTGTACTGAGAGGGACAGTACATACACACATGGAGGGGTACATATCTCGGTAAATATAAAGTACACCTAGAGTTTATTTTAATCCCAATATATCCACATTTGGGATTAAGGTACTCTTGATTGGTGGTGAACAGGTGGTATGCAGCCTTGCTGACCCTTGTGCGTCGATAGGCTTTAAGCCTAATTAACCATTTCTTACATAGGGCTAGAGTGCTTTCTTACACAGGATATGACATTGCAACAGGACTGAAATTTTCTAACACCTTTTTCCTCTGGATGAGACCAACAATAGTCGACTAACACATAAGTACCTATTTTTGCTGCTAGATGGGCAGGGACAGCAGGAGTGGAAGGAAACTGGCCCGTGTGTTTCTCCACGCTAGGCAATCGAACTCAGGACCTTGCAATTGCAAATCTAACGCTCTCACCAATGAACTAAGCGGCACCACCAAAAAATCGACAATGACGAATGAGAGTGAAGGGATGGGGGTGCAGGGTGGCAGACAAGCGTCAGGTGGGCGAGCAAGGACGTCAGAGTACGGAATGTGGTGAGAAGTGAGCGGGGTGGAAAACGTACAGAAGAGGAAGTATTGTGAAAGAGTGGTAGGAGAGCTGAGAGAGAACACTTGGGAAGCTGTCGACCTCAGCTGGCTTCTTGGGGCGACCCAGATCTTACCAGAGAGTCCTGACCTGCTGCGCCCTCCAGCCATGCTGGAAGGCTTAATATCTGATACCTTTGACGGGTTTCTAGAATTTTTCTACTCCCGCAGCCAGCCCTGGGCCAGGTTTGTCTGGTGCTTGTCTGGTCAACCAGCCTATTGCTGCTGGTGGCCTGCTGGCCCACATATCCATCACATACTGGTTGGCCCGTCTCTTGGGTTAAAGGAAAAAAATAACTCCATTTCCGAAGAACAAAAAACCTGCAGCATCAAAGCACCTCACCCCATTCGAAGGGTCTGCTGGAGGGGAACCTCTAAATCCGCCGCCGCCCGTAGTTGAGGAACCTATGAAAGTTCCCCAGTTCAGACTAACAAATTTTATTTTCTTATATATGAAGGTAATTCTGTGTTCCCACTTGCTTGACGGGTGTATTATAGGTAACCAAAATTATGTTTTGTTTTACCTTTGACAGTTTGAAGGTTTGTCATATTTTTGCAACTTCGTCTTACATTTGCACCATGCCTTATTTTTATTGATTTTTTTACCTATTTTACCATACTTTTGTAATTGTTATATTAACTGTGTGCTGCACACTGCCATTCGTTTTTCTTGTCATTGTGCTGCAAAGACTCAACAATATGTACAATGAAATACTTCATGCATAAAATAATGGTGATTTTTCCTTTACGAGTTGGCTCGTGGCTTATTAGTCTCCTAACTCTGACGTAAGAATTTAATGCAAAGTGTCTTAGGTTCCTCGTATACTCTCTGATAATTATCATGCTTAGTGGCCGTCGAGGTTATACGGCTTTAGCTGTACCAATTTGACCGGCATTACTGTTAGAAGCCATCCGAATAGTATCAGCGGTGCTAATTCGCTTTCTAACTTAGCTGATGTTCTGTCTACCTCTAGTACAAGGGTTCTTAACCGGGGGGAACGATATGAAGCTAAAGCATGAGAATGGAGTCTTAAATACTGTCGGTGAGATGGAAGATCTCGAAGACGTTGAAGGGGACGGTATTCACTAGTAGAAGTAAGAAGGCAGGTGCCTCTAGATTCCAACCCTTCTCACTCATAGTCTTATTACGTACGCTTAGGCATTGCTGTCTTGGCTTCAGGTTCTTGCTTACCATAACTTCCAAGTCCTTTTCGCATTCTATATGTCCAAGCTGAATATTATTTAATTTATAAGTGCTAGGGTTATTTACCGAGTGAAACGTCGTATAATAAAGATTGGTACTCAATAAAGCTACACCGTGGGTGAAACGTCGTATAATAAAGGTTGGTGCTCGATAAAGCCAGTGGATGAAACGTTGCATAATAAACGTTTTCTGTGCTAAAAGTGTTTTTGGCAGTACTACCCTTTCAACGGTGGAGGTGGCCTTGATGCTGATGAAGGGCTCTTGATCCAAGAAACTGGAGCTACCCTCAATTTCTTGGTATCAAACCTGATTAAATCCCATTGCCCAGACGCTGCTTGAGTCCCCACTGATTTAGCGCTTCTCCGTGAATAGACTAAGACAAACTAATAATGTACACATAAGTGAGGACACAGCTGCACACTCAAACTTCCTAGTATTCCTGACGATGGTTCCGGAGATCATCGAGACCCAGCAGCCTGGTCTTAGACCAGACCACCTGGCTGACGGGGGGGACTTAAAAAAAGAAAAACGTCAAAATACCGTGACTGGAACAATACGTTTCCATTGAATGTAAATAAACTAGCGGAAGGTCGGTCCCATAACTATGTACACGACACATTTCTAAATGGACATGCATAAACAATATGTCAACAATAATTGAATTCCCTGAAGATTTGCCCGTCCCAAGAAGAAAAAAAGTGACAACACATTTTTTAAAAGCTCATTTTTTTTGGCACCAAAAATAACTTAGCAGACTAATCTATCATTGCTAAAATGCACATAATATAAAAATAAAAATTTACCTAGCCTATCTAAGAATTATTAATTATATGAAGACTCCAGTGAATACTTGCAGAGAAAATGAGCATGTTAATAAATACACCTGCCCGATCTTACTGTGGATGCGAAGGAAGGCTATTGGTGTTACCAACGCCAATAGACTGACTGATCAGTAATGATCTTCACTTTTTTTTTAACTTTCAATATATTTCATCAAGATGTGTGCGTCCTTATTCTGATATTCATGAGAAAGCGCTAAACCCATAAGCGTCGTACAGGACCTGGCTCTGATCCAACATGAGGCCTGGTCACAGACCGGGCCACAGGGGCGTTGACCCCTGGAACTCTCTCCAGGTATACATATTATCTAAACAACACTCAAATGATTAACCCGGAGAGTTAGTAACCCAGGATAGCCTAATCAAGTCCAGACTGTCGGTCTTATTTCAAATGGCGAATAAAGGCAGTGGGAGTAAGGAAATATGGGCAAACTCTCACCCATCCTTCACCCTCAACCCTCACCGTTAAAAAACACCTTATCTCCCTAACTCACCCCATCATCAGTTAACTACGTGAAAACCACACATGCTATTATCAGTATCATGAACACATCTAAAACAAAATAGACTTGCTCTCATTATCTGTAATTCTCCCAGTTACTCACCCAAATGACTGTAAACATAACATTCCTAATCATAAGTTAGTCCTAAGGTTGCCTGAAATACTCTGCCAATATAGGAACTTTCGATTATAGAAACAGAGTATCATCCAGAGATAAAACCATTCCCATTAATAAATTATACTAATTGTTATACTGTTTTATATGTTTTGTACTACCTCACTGTTATCAATCTTATTAATGATAAACTTTTTAATTACCTAACTTTTATATTAATATGGAATAATAATAATAACAATAACTAATTAAAATGTACTGCTCCATAATGTGTGTGTGTGACCCAACAATTAATATTTGCACCAATAACTCATTACAGTTGTGACCGGGTGTGGACTAGTGAACTGCTCATTACTTTATAATTTGTTCATGATTGTAACCATGTATAAACGTAAGTAAGTAAATTTACTTACATGATTCATTACCTTTGAAACTTGTGAGTTCATTACCTTTGTAACTTGCTCAGCTATCAAAACTTTGGGCCCCAGTCCCTGGACCCATTATGTACCTCTGTAATCTTTTGACTACCACCCACAGGATGGGTATGGGGTGCATAATAAAGATATTAAACTAAAAACATAATCTGTGTATATATATTAGTCAGTAAGAATTAGGATTAGTCTGCCCGAATTGCCTAAACATGCTAGTGGCTTTCTTTGTAATTAATATCTTATATATGTAAACCACACATTGTAAGGATTGCAGGTATACTCCAGGTATGGGGGAGAAGGATCCCCGGGCCCTCAGTGTGTGAGTTAAGGACGCTATCAGCAGAGTAAAGAGCACACTGCGAGGCAAGACAACTTTCCTCTCATTACATACAATAACATAGTGCTAGTAGACAGTTGTCGATCACATTCAAGACTGGGTTTTGAAATAAGCAGAGGTATGATAATAGTCTGCGAAACGTTTTCATTGATAAATGTCTTGAACATTACATAAGTGTTTTTATCCACAAAAAAAGGTAAGTTATATCTACTGTAACTACAACACTTAGTAATAAAGATTCCACCTGCATATTTATTATCCCTGCAACTACTGTGGTATAAATATTGAGGTTTATTTTCAAACAATGCTAATAATTTTCTGCTTATTTTGAATTGTCTTGCCGTATCACGTCGGTCTCGCTGATAAAAACAGACAAGAAACGAGTGGGCGCCAGACAATACACAATGCTGGTAGCACTTCATACCTGGGCTCCAGTATTGTATACCTCCACCTGTTTCTACCCATCACCGCCACACCTGCATACGCCCCACGAAACATTTTTTGTGTATATATATATAGTTAGTGACTTGGTGCTTGGTTTCTTATATTAAGACTGCATTTCACCTGTTCACCACCAGTCAAGGAAATTTTAATCTCTAAAATAGAAGATTAAATAGAGATTAAAGTAAGCTCTCAGAGTATATATATCGCTTGGCAATTATATTTCGGAAATAAAATGCAAGACAAATTTAGGATACGGAAAGGTTCCGTACCTATTGGTCAGTGATAACGATTCATTTGTAAGACTCGCTGTTCATGTTGATACTGCCAATATATCAAGATGTACTACCATTGCTAGGACCAGTTTTCGAAAAATCTTCACTCATACCAGTTAATTTTTCGATTTACTTAAATTTAAAGTCCAGTTAGAAACTTCGGCATGAATAACAAATACGGCGAAGATTAACCTTAGAAGGTAAAACCGCAGGGGCGTTGATCCCCTGGGCCATCACAATGTGCATGTGACTTGTCTCGATCTTACAGTTTTCCTCTTTCAAAGCGCAGCCAGAGGTCAGTTAGACTTCCAAGGTGACCGCGTATGGCCAGCAGGCTATTAGTTATAGTTAAATGGTTATCTTTATTTCTACAAGTACATGTACAAGGTATACAGGCCTAGCTGACATGAATGACATACTACTATATAGAAAGCCGCTTGTTATGCAGAGCATTTCGGGCAAATTAGGTCAATTTTGTCCCAGGATGTGACCCACACCAGTCTACTAGGACCCAGGTACCCACTTCACTTTACATGGACAACTGGTGTAAGGAAACACGCCCAAAGTTTCTACCCTTGCCGGGAATCGAACCCGTACGCCTCAGCGTGAAACGAGAGCTTTTGACACCAGGCCACGCACTACTTGCTGCTTGTGGCCAACAGACCCAGCGAGTCATCACAACCCAGTTAATCTGATTAATCTGATTGGATATCAGATTGGAGGGAGAGAGTATGGAGGAGGTGAATGTATTCAGATATTTGGGAGTGGACATGTCGGCGGATGGGTCTATGAAGGATGAGGTGAATCATAGAATTGATGAGGGGAAAAGGGTGAGTGGAGCACTTCGGAGTCTGTGGAGACAAAGAACCTTGTCCATGGAAGTAAAGAGGGGAATGTATGAGAGTATAGTTATACCAACGCTCTTATATGGGTGTGAAGCATGGGTGATGAATGTTGCAACGAGGAGAAGGCTGGAGGCAGTGGAGATGTCATGTCTGAGGTCAATGTGTGTGTGAATATAATGCAGAGAATTCGGAGTTTGGAAATTAGGAGGAGGTGCGGATTACCAAAACGATTGTCCAGAGAGCTGAGGAGGGGTTGTTGAGGTGGTTTGGACATGTAGAGAGAATGGAACGAGACAGAGTGACTTCGAGAGTGTATAAATCTGTAGTGGAGGGAAGGCGGGGTAGGGGTCGGCCTAGGAAAGGTTGGAGGGAGGGGTAAAGGAAGTTTGTGTGCGAGGGCTTGGACTTCCAGCAAGCATGTGTGAGCGTATTTGATAGGAGTGAATGGAGGCATATGGTTTTTAATACTTGACGTGCTGTTGGAGTGTGAGCAAAGTAACATTTATGAAGGGATTCAGGGAAACCGGCAGGCCGGACTTGAGTTCTGGAGATGGGAAGTACAGTGCCGGCACTCTAAAGGAGGGGTGTTAATGTTGCAGTTTTATAACTGTAGTGTAAAGCACCCTTCTGGCAAGACAGTGATGGAGTGAATGATGATGAAAGTTTTTCTTTTTCGGGCCACCCTGCCTTGGTGGGAATCGGCCGATGTGTTAATAAATAAAAAATAACCTCCTGAATGGCTCTGCCTTTGTTTCAACAATAGCACAATATGTCATTGCCATGTCATTGAATTACGTACTCCTAAACCAAATTTTAAACATCGTACCATAACTGTTCAAATTTATGAAAACTTGTCATGGTTCAATAGCCGGAGGCAGTCTGGGGAATCAATAGTTACTATAAAATACGGAAAATTATCAAACTGGGAGACCATGAACACTGAAATTTATAGACAAAAAGATACCATGAAAATAATTATCACAGGATCACTATTGTATACGCAAGGTTGCTGATCAGTTGACAGACCAAGACACGTAACAAAACAACAAAAACATCAGTTTTTTTTTTAATTTATAAATTGGGAAAGAGGGAGTGTTGATGGAGTGATTGGGGGTGAACGGTGGTGGGAGAGGAAGGGAAAGTTTTGTGTAGGAATTACGGGTTGCCTTGGGATATTGAGATTGAGGGGAAGATGAGAGGCTGTGGTGCATAAAATCTGCAGACTCGGCTGCGAGTTCTGCAGTTAGGGGACCGTCCCATCTCCCGCAAGATAAGAAAAAAATTGTTCGGATTTTTAACCCTGAGGGATAGCCACCCAGGATAACCCAAAAATGCCAGTGCGTCATCGAGTGCTGTCTTATTTAAATTGAGGTCCTTCAATTTTGTCCTACAGGATGCAACTCACGTCAGTCGACTACCACCCAGGTACGTATATACTGCTAGTATCCAGCAGTGATAAAGCCTTTGCAAGATACAGTAGTTGGCAGGATCACTGGTCTGTTTTTAATCCCACAATTTGCATTGTGACCATCCTCTTTTCATCACTGTAGGCTGTGGAAAACGGTGCTCTTTCGACTGTTTTGGACACTATCAAACTTGCAAAACTGCTGTCTCACATACAAGTGTCCAGCGCCCCTTCTGGGAGAATTGTCAGGTTGTGCTCACAGTTACCCGCTTCTTTTGAAAGATGGTAAGCAAATGGAATGAGTTGGATAAGGTAGTCGAACTCCATTCACATCTCTCATAAGAAAGGTTATTCACAACTCTCATAAGAAAGGTTATTCACATCTCTCATAAGAAATGTTATTCACATCTCTCATAAGAAAGGTTATTCACATCTCTCATAAGAAAGGTTATTCACATCTCTCATAAGAAAGGTTATTCACATCTCTCATAAGAAAGGTTATTCACATCTCTCATAAGAAAGGTTATTCACATCTCATAAGAAAGGTTATTCACATCTCATAAGAAAGGTTATTCACATCTCTCATAAGAAAGGTTATTCACATCTCATAAGAAAGGTTATTCACATCTCTCATAAGAAAGGTTATTCACATCTCTCATAAGAAAGGTTATTCACATCTCTCATAAGAAAGTAAGTGTTTAGGTTTTGCAAACATTTTTTTACAATAGTCTCAAGGGCACACACATGTTTAGACACTTTCCCCTCACCCCACTAGGGGTGAGGGAAAAGTGGGGATAGTTGAAGAATAGATGGGGGAGAGGAAAGAATTAAAGAGAAAGGAAACACATCATATAGATTTAAGTTAGGATAATCCAGCAAAATTCAGTGACTCAATGAAACTATGAAAAAGTAATAAACGAGTAATAATCCACAGGTTTTACGGAGATTTGAATCGGGATCTGTGAAATGATATCCATTTCACAGACCCCAGTTCAAATCTCCGCAAATCCTGTGGAATGTGTCGGTGTATGAACTCACCTCCATTTATTGATGCCAACGTTGGAGGAGCCAGCAAACCATGGATCTAATATAAATATACATCTGAACGATGAAGCATTTTTGAGGCCTGCTCGTAGTGCTGGGTTATCATGTAGACGAAGACCTTTCCTAAACCAGTGCACCAGATGCTTGGGCTTAATCGCCTCCCCAGTCATAACTGATATTATTATGCTTCCGAACTACAGAAAAATAAGACAGCTGCACATGATAAAACCCTTAGGTTGGTTAACGGGGTTTAAAGCCTATCAACTGCACGTAACCTTTTCACCACCGGACAAGAATACTTTAATCCCTAGAGATTAAAGTAAACTCTCGGCATATATACGCTAAGAGAGATAAACCTCTCGGTGTATCTATCCAGCGTTAAAACTTCTCAGGAAAACACGCGACGAGGGCAGCCAAATTGCAAGCACACCACCACGCTGAGTGTTTACGAGGCACTGGCGCTTTCCGCCTTACACGCCGCCGTCAACGTGACTCCCTCCTTGCCAGCTCTCGCAACAACTACATATTTATCACAGATTACTCCAATAACGAACCCATTCTCAATCGCTAACCATACATCATACAAATGTATTATTTTAAAGGCATCGTTGATGATATTTATAGCGGTGTCCTCTCGAAATATAGGGAATAAAAAGCAGTGGGAGTGGTTGAGGTGGCAGGCGGCGTTGGCGACCACGTCCGCAACAACGTGACCCGGCAGAGACGCCATGTTTTTTCCACTTAATTTTATCCTTTGGGATACCCCGAGTCTTGGTACCGATACCCGTGACCCGGTACCGATACCCGTGACCCGGTACCGATACCCGTGACCCGGTACCGATACCCGTGACCCGGTACCGATACCCGTGACCCGGTACCGATACCCGTGACCCGGTACCGATACCCGTGACCCGGTACCGATACCCGTGACCCGGTACCGATACCCGTGACCCGGTACCGATACCCGTGACCCGGTACCGATACCCGTGACCCGGTACCGATACCCGTGACCCGGTACCGATACCCGTGACCCGGTACCGATACCGTGACCCGGTACCGATACCCGTGACCCGGTACCGATTGACCGTACCGATACCGACCCGGTACCGATACCCGTGACCCGGTACCGATACCCGTGACCCGGTACCTATACCCGTGACCCGGTACCTATACCCGTGACCCGGTACCGATACCCATGACCCGGTACCGTTACCTGTGACCTGGTACCCCTATACCTGTGATTCGGTACCGATACCTACGATTTGGTTACCGATATACGTGACTGGTACGGTGTGGTACCCCTATATCTGTGACCTGGTACCGATACCTGTGACTTGGTACCCCTAGGCCTATACCTGTGACCTGGTACCCTTAGACCGGTGATCTGGTACCGATACTTGTGACCTGGTACCCTGTACCCGTGACCTGGTACCGATACCTGTGACCTGGTACCCTTAGAGCGGTGGCGTGGTACCAATACCCATGTCCTGGTACCCCTATACCTGTGACCCGGCACCGATATCTGTGACCCGGTTACCGATATACGTGACTGGTACTCTTATATCTGTAACCTGGTACCCTTAGACCGGTGACCTGGTACCCCTATACCTGTGACCTGATACCGATACCTGTGACTTGGTACCCCTATACCTGTGACCTGGTACCCCTATACCTGTGATCTGGTATCGATACCTGTGACCTGGTTACCGATACATGTGGCCTGGTACCAGTATTCCTGTGATCTGGTACCGATACATGTGGCCTGGTACCGACACATGTGCCCTATTAGCAATTCCGGTTCCATGGTATCGACACTCATGCCCTGGTACTGGCCCTCGTGCCATGGTATCAATACCCCTGCCCTGTTATCGGTACTCCTGCCATGGTACTAATATAATACCATTGCTGTTGTGTGTATATATATATATATATATATATATATATATATATATATATATATATATATATATATATATATATCATACATACAGGATAACTACACACGTTTTGCTTAAATGCAGATAGACATAGATATACATGAAGATATAAATAGATAAATATACAAGGAGAAACAGACAAAACGTGACAAGACGAAAATACCAGCGTGGAGGTGAGCGTTGGCAGTGACGTCATTCATTTGAGGTGAGGCACAACACTATGACCTACTCTCCCACCTCCAACCTGTCCTCCCTCTTCACCGCCAGGGGCCTCTCCTTCCCCACCCATCTCTCCTCTCTAGCCCTCTTCTCAGGCTTCTCTTTTCTCTCCTCCCCAATATTTAAACAAATGGGAACGAATAGAGAATTTAAACGTCTGGAAACGTGCTCTGAGGATAGATAGAGATACGCATGGAAGATACTGGAGGGCCAAGTATCCAATCTACACAAAATACTGGATAAATTATTATTTATTATCATACCCGAGGGTTAAATCCATAAGGGTTATATAGTTCTGCAGGGTTGGGTGTTCGAAAGGTGTAATATGCAATAATGGAGAAAGACATACGAGAGGAAGTGGGAAAACAGTGCCACTGAAAAGCAGCGGAGCCACAGGCACAATAAGAGAATATAGTCGTATACGGTATGCAACATCCATAGTCCACGACTATTCAATCTGCTACCAGCAAACATCAGAAATATTCCTGGAACAAGCGTAGTTTCCGAGGAAACCGGTTCACTACCTCTGTGGTGTGACGGATCAACCAGGCTGTGATGGATGCATGGGCAGGCGGGCCTCCAACAGTACCAATTATTTGAAATCAAAACTAAGCGCTAAACCCACAAGGGCCTTACAGAGCCAACAGCACCAGTCTGGTTATTATCACTTCTACTACATGGGGGGTTCGAAGGCTAACCCGGTAAGGGTCACATGGCGCCTGGGGAGGGGGTAATTTAAGGAATTCAGGCTTGATTCGAAGAATTGGAGGATTGGTCCAGTTCCTTAAATCAAGAATCACTCACCAGCATCTAAGAATCTCCCTTGAGGGGAAATAATTTCTCAACCTTGTTGCACTGTACAGCGGCACATCAGGACAAGCGTACCAGAGTACTTCACAGTGGTATTTCGCGTGCACTTCACAGTGGTACTTCACATGCACTTCAGTGGTATTTCAGGTGCACTTCACAGTGATACTTCGTCAATACACATATGCATTTACACTACTTCAAACCTGCAGGGATCTACAGCACCAGGGCAATGAGAAACGATCAGATTTAAATCCAAGAAAAGGAAGGATAGTTGCAGTTCTTTGGATTGAGAGCTGTTCGCCGTCACCAAGGCACCTTCCTTGAAGGGACCACAATAATAATAATAATAATGTTACTATTCACCGTCTTCGTGATTTTTTCCCCCGCCGGTCTCCAGCACCTGAACCATTCTCTAACTTTTGGTCTCTTTGTATACAAATTCTTTTAATTTTGATATTCTACCTTCTTTCTGCATATTTTGTTTTAATTTTGTCTACTGGAATATTAAATTTCATTTAATAATCTTAATTTAATGTTGTCTTGCATATACACACCTTCCGTTTTTTAATGTACTCGATTTTTTTGTATGTTTTTCTCCTGCAGTGATACATTGCTACACAGCTGCACGTGTGTGCAGGTGCACCTGCAGCTGAACGCGCGCGCGCACACAATAGCGACCAGTGAAGAGGCAGGGCCAGGAGCTGTGAATCGACCCCTGCAACCACAACTAGGTGAGTACAATCTCTCTCACACACAACTGAGCAGGTGGTGAAGACACTGGTAAGTGAACTAGATACCTCAAAGGCAGTGGGACTGGACATCTCTCCGTGGGTCCTTAAGATAGGGAGAAGAGATGCTGTGTGTGCTACTAACAACAATTTTCAACACATCCATTGAAACTGGGCAACTACCCAATTTTTAAGAGAGGTGATAGACATGAGGTATTAAACTACAAACCAGTGTCACTGACATGTATAGTATGCAAAGTCATGGAGAAGATTATCAGGAGAGTGGTGGAGCACCTGGAAAAGAACAAGCTTATACATGATAATCAACACAGTTTCAGGGAAGGGAAATTCTGTGTCACAAACCTACTGGAGTTTTATGACAAGGTAACGGAAGTAAGACAAGAGAGAGATGGGTGGGTAGATTGCATTTTCTTGGACTGCAAGAAGGCTTTCCACACATTTCTACACAAGAGATTAGTGCAAAAGCTAGAGGTTCAGGCACACATAGCAAGAAAGGCACTGCAATGGATCAGAGAATACCTGACAGGGAGGCAACAATGAGTCATGGTACGTGACGAGGTGTCAGAGTGGGCTCCTGTGACAAGCGGGGTTCCACAGGGGTCAGTCCTAGGACCGGTCCTGTTTCTGGTATATGTGAATGACATGCCAGAAGGGATAGACTCAGAAGTGTCCCTGTTTGCAGGTGATGTGAAGTTAATGAGAATTAAACCGGATGAGGATCAGACAGGACTACAAAGAAACCTGGACAGGCTGCAAGCCTGGTCCAGGAATAAGTAAGTTCATTCAGGTATACACAAATACAGTTACATAGATCATCATACATAGCAGCATATGTGTAGAGAACACTAACTCCTAGAATTTAACCCAACCAAATGCAGTCATGAAGATGGGGAAAGGCAAAGAAGACCACAGATAGAGTACAGGCTAGGGGGCCAAAGACTGCAAACCTCACACAAGGAAAAGGAATTGGGACGAGTATAATACCGAGCACATCTCCTTAGGCACACATCAACTAGATAACTGCTGCAGCATATGGGCATCCCGACAAACCTAAGAATAGCGTTCCAATACCTCAGTAAGGAATCGTCCAAGACTGTACACTATGTATGTCAGGCCCATATTGGAGTATGCAGCACCAGTTTGGAACCCACACCTAGTCAAGCACATCAAGAAATTAGACAAAGTGCAAAGGTTTACAACAAGACTAGTCCTGGGGCTAAGGGGGATATCCTATGACGAAAGGTTAAGGGGAATCAACCTGATGACACTGGAGGACAGGAGGGACATACCTGGAGTATACCTGGAGAGGATTCCGGGGGTCAACACCCCCGCAGCCCAGTCTGTGACCAGGCCTCATGGTGGATCAGGGCCTGATCAACCAGGCTGTTACTGATGGCCGCACGCAAACCGACGTACGAGCCACAGCCCGGCTTTTCAGGTACTGACTTCAGGTACTTGTCCAGTGCCTGCTTGAAGACAGCCAGGGGTCTATTGGTAATTCCCCTTATGTATGCTCGGAGGCAGTTGAACAGTCTTGGGCCCCTGACACTCATTGTGTTGTCTCTTATCGTGCTAGTGGCACCCCTGCTTTTCATTGGGAGGATGTTGCATCGTCTGCCGAGTCTTTTGCTTTCATAGGGAGTGATTTTCCTGTGCCAGTTTGGTACTAATCCATCTAGAATTTTCCAAGTATGATTATATATCTCTTCTGCCTGCGTTTTAGGGAGTACAGGTTTAGGAACTTCAACCGTTCCCAGTAATTGAGGTGTTTTATCACAGTTGTGTGTGCTGTGAAGGTTCTCTCTACATTTTCTAGGTCAGCAATTTCACCTGCCTTGAAAGGTGCTGTTAGTGTGCAGCAATATTCCAGCCTAGATAGAACAAGCGACCTGAATTGGGGAAATGTTGCATCTTCTGCCGAGTCTTTTGCTTTCATAGGGAGTGATTTTCGTGTGCAAGTTTGGTACTAATCCCTCTAGGATTTTCCAAGTGTATATTATCATGTATCTCTCTCACCTGCATTCCAAGGAATACAAATCAAAGGTCTTCAACCGTTCCCAGTAATTTAGGTGCCTTATCGTACTTATGTGTGCCGTGAGTTCTTTGTACACTCTCCGGTCAGCAATTTCGCCTGCCTTGAAGGGGGCAGTTAGTGTACAGCAGTATTCCAGCCTGGAGAGAACAAGCGATCTGAAGAGAATCATCATGGGCTTGGCATCCCTAGTTTTGAAGGTTCTCATTATCCATCCTATCATTTTCCTAGCAGATGTGGTAGATACATTGTTGTGGTCTTTGAAGGCAAGATCCTCTGACATTATCACTCCTAACGACATACAAAATACTGCGAGGAATTGACGTGGTGGACAAAAACAGTATGTTCCAGGTATAGGACACAGCAGCAAGGGGTCACATTTGGAAGTTAAAGACTCAGATGAGTCAGAGGGATGTTAGGAAGTATTTCTTCAGCCATAGAGTTGTCAGGAGTGGAATAGTCTGGAAAGTGACATAATGAAGGCTGGTTCCATACATAGTATGGATAAAGTTCATGGAGCAGGGAGAGAGGACCTAGTAGTGACCAGTGAAGAGGCAGGGCCAGGAGCTATGACTCTACCTCTGCAACCACAATTAGATGAGGTGAGGTGAGTACACACACAAACACACAGGGATCATTGAACAACCCCTGAAGTGATTTACAAGTTGCCCTGAGCCACATAAGTGTGGGGAGTGCCACAGTTTTATAAGTGAACTTGAAAGTGATACCAGCAGTGTAAGTCAGAGACAGCAGGCCTAGTGTGTTGCAGGCGATTTTGCCACATGTGTCACCCAAGAAAGCTAATAAAGTGAAATCAGTGTGTGACCGGTGAAAGAAGCACAGTAAATAGGAATACAGTGGACCCTCGTTTTTCGTAACTAATGGCGAAATTGACAATTTGCGAATCCATTTTCCCCATAAGAAATAATGTAAATCCAATTAATCCGTTCCATACACCAAAAATATTTAAAAATATATTTTTTTTATATTAAATAAAGATTACCATACAGAAAACAATGAGAAATCAAGTACTACATACAAATATATACAGTGGACCCCCGAGTTACGAGCACCTCGGAAATCGTACAAATATGTAAGTATATTATTGTAAGTGTATTTTTGGGGGGTCTAAAATGGACTAACCTACTTGACATTATTCCTTAAGGGAGAAAATTCGTTCGGTAATGGCACTTGAGCAGGCTTCTGGAATGAATTATGCTCGTTACTCGGGGGTCCACTGTATCAATAATAACAGCACACTCACCTTTATTGAAGACTTCTTGGTGTATGGAAGACGGGAGGAGGGGTTACTTCCCTTCTTTGTCTTTTACTGCCACAGTACATTCATTACTTACCTTAAAATATTTGTAGTCTTAATGTAGGGTGAGAGTTGAGTAGTATTTATTTGTAGGAATTCAGTGTAGGTAGCCAGTAGATGTAGGTACAAGTATGTAGCCCCCCTGGGCTACACTACACAGCCATATTATTATATCGACATACCATGTTCACTGAGTTTAATCGTTTCTAACAACTACCTTAAGATGCCATCATAAACAAAGGGAGAAGTAATGAATAATTCATGCTGAAAATTGTAAACAAACACATATGAAGGGCGGTTACTGGGCGAGACGCCAGATTCAGAGTTTTCTCTAACCCAACTCCACTCGATAGCATATAAACATTGCATGTTTATATGCTATGGTTATATGCTATGTAACGTGTTTCTTATATAATTTTGAAGAAAATATCATACAGATGGATTAATGAAAATGTCTATATTAACCTAAAATAAGACATTTAATGTGCCCAAGAGTGATTATTATTAAACATACTGACTCACGAACGCGGCATGCCTGCTACACTCAGCCAAACGCATACCACTTTCATATTTTGCAATGATTTCTTTCTTGAATTCAATCGTGTTTCTCACCTTCTTCATCAAAGGGCTGGCACTAGCTTTCTTTGGGCCCATGGTGGCTTATTTAGCAGTTGCAAGAATTGATTTAGTTGGACTTGAGTCCTGGAAATGGGAAGTACAGTGCCTGCACTTTAAAGGAGGGGTCTGAGATAGTGACAGCTGGGAGGGACTTTTCTCAGCTGTAGTATCTGAGCTCCTCTGCAAAGACAGTGATTATGTATGAGTGTGGTGAAAGTGTTGAATGATGATGAAAGTTTTTTCTTTTTGGGGATTTTCTTTCTTTTTGGGTCACCCTGCCTCGGTGGGAGACGGCCGACTTGTTAAAAAAAAAAAAAAAAAGAACAAAAAAGAATGGAATATTACGAAATGTATCGTTTGAAAGCGTGAGGTGATGGTCACTCTCTAATAAACACTGCCACACTGACTGTGAATGGTTTGAGGGGCCGCTCGGCCGCTCTCGTAATATTGTAAGTGCTTTTGTAAGTGTATTTTTGGGGGTCTGAAATGGACTAACCTACTTGACATTAATTCTTAAGGGAGTAAATTCGTTCGGTAATGGCACTTCAGCAGGCTTCTGGAATGAATTTTGCTCGTTACTCGGGGGTCCACTGTATATACTACTTCGATCATGTCTCCCTCATTCTTCGTTTTACAAGTGAATGTAATTTAAGGGTCTTCAATCTTTCTTCATACGTCATTCGTCGCTGAATGTTTTCTAACGAAATTATATATCCATTTTGTAAAATGGAGACCAGAACTGAGCTGCGTAATCTAGGTGAGGCCTTACTAATGATGTATAAAGCTGTAGTATAACCGCTGGACTTCTGTTGCTTACACTTCTTGATATAAATCCCAGTAATCTATTTGCCTTATTTCTTATGCTTAGGCATTGCTGACTTGGTTTGAGGTTGCTGCTTACCATAACCCCCAAATCCTTTTCGCATTCTGTACGGCTAAGTTCAACATTATTAAGCTGGTAGGTGCTAGGGTTATGAACATTCCCGAGCTTTAGAACTTTGCATTTATCTACACTGAACTGCATCTGCCACTTTTCTGACCACGAATTCAGTTTGTCTAAATCCTCCTGAAGTTCCGTGACATCTAAGTCTGAATCGATTATCCTACCTATCTTCGTGGCATCAGCGAATTTGCACATATCACTAATAATTCCCTCGCCAAGGTCATTTATATATACAGTGGACCCCCGAGTTTCGGTCATAATTCATTCCAGAAGGCTGTTCAAAGTGTCATTACCGAACGAATTTGTTCCCTTAAGGAAAAATGTAAATTAGATTAGTCCTTTCAGACCCCCAAAAATACACATACAAAAGCACTTACAATATTAAACTTACATAATTGTTCGATTTCCTAGGTGACCGAAACTCGGGGGTCCACTGTATATTATAAACAACAATGGGCTGTTTGAGTGCCATTACCGAGCGAATTTGTTCCCATAAGGAATAATGTAGATTAGATTAGTCCGTTTCAGACCCCCAAAAATACACTTACAAAAGCACTTACAATAATACACTTACATAATTGTTCAAGTTGGGAACTGTTCGAAACTCGGGGTACCACTGTATATATAGAGAAGAAACGGAGGTAGAGGTACACCAGGACACCATAACAAGTTAGACAATTTACAGGCTGCATTGCAAGTATTATACCTATGCATGGTTTTGGGGAGTCAGATGTGGGTTTCCAGGTACTGCCAGCTGTTTTGTGAATGGCCCACTCTCCTAGTATGAAAAAGAATAGGCTAATAAGTACTCAATAACGAATAGTAATTGGTAATTTAACAGAACCTGGGCAGGCAGACAGGTGTTTATTAGACTAGAACGTCTAGGAAGGACAAACATAGAAGGAACAAGCTAGCAGGGGGTTGCTGGGTCGGGTCAGGTCAGGTCAGAGGTGCACAGCAGACCATGTGTAACATGTAAACCACACGTACAGATTTACACACCCTAACACACACTCCCACCCACTATTTTTCACACACTCATAAAGATCCACATACACACAGACCCACACACACACACACACTCCCCCAGCTCTCTCTCCCTCCCCTGCTCCCCCTCTATCTCTCCTCTCTTTCTCTCCCCCCCCTCCCTGTATTTCTCCATCTCCCCCTCCTTTCTCCACTGTCTCCCCCTCTCTCTCTCTCCTCCTCCTCCTCTCCCAACCTCCCATACCCCTCTCCTTACCACTGCCCTACATACACACACACACACACAAATACACACACACACAAATACTCACACCCACAAATACTCACACACACAAATACTCACACACACATCACAAGCAACCACACAAAAATACACAAGTTTTTCATTCTGTGGTAACTAAAAAAAACGGGTTGCCAGAGAACAGGACAGAAAATCAGGGGACTGGAGGATATGTCTTTTTCCCTTTTCATGAGCAGAGTTCATGAAAAGGGAACAAGAGTGGGGAAGGAAACTAGAAGCTTAGCAAGAAAATGGAGGAGAGGACAGCTGCAGAGAACAGGAAATGGAAACTACAAGCCATAACAGCAGAGGCTTAGAAGAGGAACTGAAAAATCTGAAACAGTCTAAAGAACCAAAGAGCAGTATGGGCATGACATCAGGAACTGCTACATCAGTCACAATCAAGGGAGCTGTAGGGAACAAAGGAGTTAAACTGTATGCAGAGGCCCTATCATACCACAATGGAGCCCAGGAAAAGACGAGGAGCACACCAGGAACAAACGAGGGGACTGAAGAAAATGAAAGAGCTAAGCTATACTCAGAGGCCCTAACAGCCCACAGCAGCGTTCAAGAAAAGCTAAGTAGGAAAAATGACAGACCACTGGG
This sequence comes from Cherax destructor, assembly GCA_009830355.1. NCBI lineage: Eukaryota > Metazoa > Arthropoda > Malacostraca > Decapoda > Parastacidae > Cherax > Cherax destructor. The sequence continues at coordinate 504,924 of WNWK01000344.1, forward strand.
CAAAGGGACATCAGAAAGAGAAGAGATCGAAGAAAGGAAAGCTGCGATGGAGGCAACTAAATTGAATCGGGATACAAAGGGAAATGCAGAGGGAGAATGAAAGGGAGAGGTCAGTCTTTGATTATGGGCCCCATGAAGTTGAAGGGGAAACTTACGAAGCAAGAAGACAGGGGGAGAAAAAAAGCTATTGAAAGCATCATGCTTAAGACCATTAACTGTTCCTGAACAGAAGGGAGCTTGATCATTACCATCTTTGGCCCATCTACCCACCTTGTGAACTATCTTAGAAGGGCAATCAGGGCGTTTATGTCCTTTCCCACTACATACGTGACACACTGGGATAAATGATTTTTGTTCACCCAAGACAGTGATGGAGTAAATGATGGTGAATTTTCTTCTTTTTTTTCGTGCCACCCTACCTTGGTGTGGAATGGCCGATGTGTTAATAAAAAAAAATTACCGCTAAACGTCAACATTTTACTCTGTAAACATCAATATCGTACTCTTTAACTGTCAACATCTTACTGATTAAGCATAATTATATATTTGTGTACTTATCTGATTATCTGTAAATGTTAGAAATAGGAGAGGACAACAGGGGGGTTTGCAAGAGGAAGAAACCGGCCAGTCAAAGCAATTTTCAAGGCAGAATTGGCTCAAAACAAGATTCTGCAGGAAAAAACACTACTGAGGGACTTATTGGCATACCGGAGGGAGTACCTTGACCACAACAGAACACAAGAAGAAAGGCAGAAACTGAAAGAGAGGGTACAAAGATGCAAGGAGGAAAGAGAGGCAAAGATGAAAATAGGCAGGAGAACCCAGACTCAGGAGGAAGAGCAAATACAACCTCCCTCAGAACCACCTACAGAAGGCCCTCAACCCCAACAACCTCAATGAAACCAAACAATCTAACCTGAAATCCACACACCATACCCACTGCCCCTACCCCCCTCATCAGTAACTCCACCTTCACAGCAACCCCCCATAGTTCCTCGCCAGGTCTCCCATTCCCCAAGCCCCAACGTACCCCCCAGACCACAGTTTTAGAAAAGTTGAAGGTTTGGTATACAAATGCAGATGAAATAACAAATAAATGTGAGGAGTGGCATGAAAGAATCATAGCACTCACAGAAACGAAACTCACCAGGATGATAACAGACGCAATCTTTCCACCCAGATGTCAGATCCTAAGGAAAGATAGAAGGAGCAGAGGGGAAGGAGGAGTTGCACTGCTCATTAAAAACCGGTGGGATTTGAGAAAATGGAAGGAATGGATGGAATGGGCGAAAGGGACTACATAGTAGGAAAAATTCAGTCTGGGGACTGAATTGTTCCTACTGAATTTCGGCCTCCTGCAGTACATCACTGCAGGAGCCCGAAACCTAAACTAAATAAAGCAAAACAATTAAGGCAAAACATAATAAAGCTCAATGAAAATGTGCTACTCAGATGATTACTTGCTGAAGTAATGATGTAAATTTCAAGTCCTGTAGTTAGTTGCTTTGTTCACAATCAGATGTATGGGCAGATTTATTTTTCATCTGGTAAATTACTTACAATTTACAGTACTTATGACAGTATTTACCATATTCCCAATTACAAAATTTTTCTTAGTGAACATTTTCCCCACTTACTGCAGATAGGAAGGTTGTCATTAACCCTATTGCTATGTCTTACATACATCTATGTTACTGATGCCAGCATCACTCCCATAGACCTACGCTTTAACCCTTTGACTATCGCAACCCCAAATCCTGAAGTATCTCCTGGTGTCGCAAAATATTAAAAAAAAAAAAAAAAAAAATCTTATGGAATGATAGAGAATCTTTTCCCGATGGTAATGACATGAAAAGTACGAAATTTGATGGAAAACTTAAGGAATTACGCTCTCGCGAAGTTAGTGATCTCGGCGATATATATGCATCGGCGATTTCGCCAACTTTGAGCCCTATTTTCGGCCAATTCCATTGTTCCAGTCGACCAAACTCATAGCTATTTCTTTAGAGCTCCATTTGTTCTATCGATTGAGTACAAGAAACCACCAATTTACCGATTTCAACTACCCAATAAAGTGGTCAGAAATTGGCAATTTGGCTAATTTCATGCAAAATAAAAAAAATGTCAATTTCAAAATACGGTCCAGAATAAACAATGCAGACATTCCTGGCACTAAAATAAGATTTTCTCTGTTCATTAGTCACATCTTTAGGCCCCTCTTATATTACTCTTGCTTTCTATTTTTATTTTTTATTCACACAAAAAATAGAAGATTTACTGTTATGCAGACTACTGCATTATTGTAAAAATGGTATAAATAATATCAGTGCACTTGAGAAAGAATATTAGACTCACCAGTTGACGTGCATTGGATGCGTGGCGTGATTTGTTTACTCTTGAACATTGGCAAAAATCGAACATTTCCACTATTTTGAGCTCAATTTCAAGGTCGTTTTCATCGTGAAACTAATCAAAATCATCTCTATTTCTGTAATATGTTGTCCATTCTATAAAATGAGACCACGAAAAAGAGAATACAACCATAAATACTATACGAAAATACACCTCAAAGTCGGCATTTTAATCCAAAAACACAGTTGGATTTTTTTTCTCATTATGCACCGAGTGCTGCAGGATTTTTTTTATACAGCGCACATTTACCAACCAAACAGACCCATTCTCTCACATGTGGGCCTACCAGCTTTCTATCGCTTGAGTTGAAGCCGCTAGAATTTTTTAGTATATATATGTCCGAAACAGTCAAAGGGTTAAACACATCACCTTCAAATATGCAGTGAAAGGTAAATTTTGACCTAGAATTGAGAAAATTGGTCCGAGAGGTGAGTAAATACAGCATAAAAAATTCCTGCCCCATGCAGTGCATGATAGAAGAAAACCTCTGACCATGTATCTGGTTTAATATAGGAATTTTCAGATGTTTTTTTCATGGTTTTATTGGCTGTTTCTTAGTATCAATTAACAGAATGAAACATATACTGTACTACTGGAATAGAGATAAGTTTGGTTGGTTTCAGAATGGGATATAGCTTGAAATCAGGATCAAAGTAGCAGATATATTTGATTACTGACAGTTTTCTTGAGGATGGGTAAGGCATCCTCTACCCCAAGGTCTGTTTTATTGTTTTTACTAGGTCTGCCTCAATTACTGGGATGCCCTCAACCATGACCAATCATTTTTTATTCTTCTTTCAACACGTCGGCCGTTTCCCACCGAGGCAGGGTGGCCCAAAAGGAAAAACGAAAGTTTCTCCTTTTACATTTAGTAATATATACAGGAGAAGGGGTTACTAGCCCCTTGCTCCCAGCATTTTAGTCGCCTCTTACGACACGCATGGTTTACGGAGGAAGAATTCTATTCCACTTCCCCATGGAGGGCACTTCCCCATTATAATTATTATAATTTATTATCTGAGAAATAGGGTAAAAGTGTTATATATAAGAGGTCTAGGAATGTGATTAATGAACAGAGGAAATGTTGCTGAAATGATAGCTGAATGGATGGTTTCTTGTGGTCAACTGACAGAATGGAAGACATACTAATGAAATATTTAAGAATTTAGTTGACTTAAGCAATAGAATTGGCTTAATTAAAATAGTACTCAAACTGGGCAAAATCACCAATGGGTAAATTTTCCCAAGACCGACAACTTTGTGCCTGCCAACATAATTCCTTAAATATTTCATCAAATTTTGCATATTTGGTGTCATTACCTACAGAAAAAGACTACCCTTTCAGATCTTTTTTTAAATTCCTGACATCAGCACTTTTAATTTCAGGGCTTCGAACAGTGAAGGGATTAATAGACAAATCCCCATTATAAGAGCCTGCATAAGAGCCAAATTCTCCGATATAGTTTAAATGGACCACTGACCACCTTAATACCCAATAAATCATTAATCAATAACACACAAAACTTTATAAACCTAAATTTGGTTACAATGAAAAGCTTGAGATGCTGGTAAAGTGTATTCAGTTTCTTTCTTAGCTAATCAACAATTATAAAATATTCATAATGTATTTATAAAAAAAAATTATTACAGTGGCTGAAAAATTACAAACTTTGCATCAGTTATTTTATGCTGCTGACTGGCACTAAATGCAACCTGGGTATGTTAATATCTTCATGAACACTAAATGTAAATGTTTGTTAAGTATATATCAAACAATACTGGAAATAAACCAAACTGCTTAAATGATGAAATCTGACCATTTATAATTACTCTGCAATTTTAAAAATGGATGAATTATCATTAATACAGCAATAAAGCTATCAAACTAACTGGACCCACGAACCGAGTCAGAAACTTCCTCTTCTCTCTGGATAGTTCTCCACTGAGATGTCCAAATTTCTGGTCGCATGTTGTTTCCATATATCTGAGAAGGAATTGTGAAATGATTTTTAAATAGTTTCACTAGTAAGAAAAAAGACAAATATTTGCTTTTACTGTAACATATTTTTCCCAAATTAAAATGGCTTTCTGATATTACTCTGCCAGCAGTTTTGAGATGGGCAAATCTGAGATAAAAATTTGACATTAATACTTATCCATCACCTAGGTGGTAGGATGGTAAACAGCATCCACCCAAGGAGGTACTATTATCCTGCCAAGTGAGTGTGAAATGGAAACCTGTAATTGTTTTACATGTTGGTGATTACTGGTGTTTTTTTCTGTCTCATAAACATGCTGCATACCAGGTATATCTTGCTACTTTTATTTACATTTAGGTCACACTACACATGCATGTACATGCATATACAGTGGACTACCAGAGTTCATGATTAATCCGTTCCAGAGGGCGCTGCGAACACCGAATACAATGAACTCCGAATCTATTTTCCCCATAAGAAATAATGGAAATAAAATTAATCCGTTTCAGACACCCAAAAGTATTTAAATAAATATTGTTTCCACATTAAATTACACAGAAAATAATGAGATATAAAGTACATAAAACAGTAATAACTTGACACTTACCTTTATTGAAGAGTTGTTGATGTGTGGAAGATGGAAGGAGGGGAGAGAAAGGAGTAGTTGCTAGTGTTTGGAAGGGGAATCCCCTTCCATTAACACTTCAGGTACCAAGTTCTTTTCCTGGGTTACTTCCAACTTGAGTCACTGGACCTCTGTTGCTCAAAAAAAGTGTTCCAGAGAGTTCTGTTTCTGGCAAATGTTTGGAATTGTGCCGGCGACAGGGTGTGTTTGTGGACAGGACAAGATAGTCCTTCAAAATGACACTAATATAAACTCTATGGCTTATTTATCTATCACAATTCATCTAATATGACATAATAAACAATATTAATAACATATAAAGATGGCCGCCAGACACGGCAGTGTTGTCAGTCGCCCTATATAACTCCAACAACATTGGAGGAGTTAAGTTTCGTGTCGTCATTTTTCTATTGATTAATGGCTTAACTTGCTTGCTACACTGTTAATGCTACACTTTATCGCTGGCTGGCACTATAGCCGTTATCAACTCCTGCTGCTTTAGTATCATAACATATCGTAGAATCACTGAATCACTTAAGAAGACACATTCTCCCCTCTCAACCCTTTACCAAAGGGCTGGCACTAGAAGCTTTCTTGGGGCCCATGGTGGCAAGCACTAAAAACACTGTAATGACAAAATGTATGGTGGGAATGCATGGGAATGTGTGGGTACTGGTAAACAATGGCACACTGACTCTCAATGGAGTGTCGGGCGCACTCGGGCCCGACACGTACGCGTCCGGGACAAATCACAAACTCCGAGCAGATCCACGAACACCGAACCAATATTTTTGCGAAAAAATATCACGAACTCCGACGCCAACGAACTCCGGTTGTCCACTGTATATATATAAACACCCATCTAGGTTTTCTTCTATTTTCTTAGTTTTTGTTCTTTTTTATTTCCTCTTATCTCTATGAGGAAGTGGAATAGAATTCTTCCTCTGTAAGTCATGCATGCTGTAAGAGGCGACTAAAATGCTGGGAGCAAGGGGCTAGTAACCCCTTCTCCTGTACAAATTACTAAATTTTAAAAGAACAACTTACATTTTTCTTTTTGGGTCAACCTGCCTCGGTGGGATATAGCCAGTTTGTTGGGGAGGGGGGATAAAAAAAAAAATACTGGGAATGGTTGAAATCCCTTGACCTGTACTCCTTGGAACACAGGCAAGAAAGATACATGATAATATACACTTGGAAAATCCTAGAGGGACAAGTCCCAAATCTGCACATGGAAATCACTCCTTATGAAAGCCAAAGACTCGGCAGGTGGTGCAACATCCCCCCGATGAAAAGCAAGGGCTCTATGAGTATGCTAAGAGACAACACAGTAAGTGTCAGGGGGCCAAGACTGTTCACCTATCTCCCAGCATACATAAAGATCCCTGGCTGTCTTCAAGAGGGAGCTGGACAGACACCTAAAGTCAGTACCTGACCAGTCGGGCTATAGTTCATACGTTGGTCTGTGTGTGGCCAACAGTAACAGACTCATTGATCAGGCCCTGCTCCACCGTGAGGCCTGGTCATGGACCAGGCTGCGGGGCATTGACCCTCAGAATACCCTCCAGGTATCAATCACCAAACCCTTCAATTTATTTTCAGATAATTATCTGAAAATAAATTGATTGAAGGGTTTGGTGATTATAATTTGTATATTATTGTCCACAACCCCCACCACTGAATTATGACGACTCAACTTTGGGAGGATTTGCAAACTTGTGACAAATTTTAACTTTGAGTTTGTATCAACCATCTCTGATATTGTTTTAATGTCACCTTTACACTATTTATAACATTTCTGGTATATTTTTAAATGTTTATACAGTAGTGTAGTGTATACAGTGGACCCCCGAGTATCGGCCGTAATCCATTCCAGGAGCTAGGCCTCAACTCGAACTGGCCGAAAGTCAACATAATATTTCCCATAAGAAATAATGTAAATACAATTAATCTGTTTCCACCCAAAAATATTCACCAAAAATTAATTTTTTTTAAAGAATAAATACTATAGTTTTACATACAGAAAACAATGAGAAATAAATATAAAGCACTAATTTTAATGGATAAATGAACATTTGAATCAGTTTTACCTTTATTGAAGACTCTTGTTGGGGTATGAGAGAGGCAGGAGAGTTTGTTTGGAGGCAGGACAAGATAGCCCTTCAATACGACACTAATATAAACTCTACGGCTTATTTATCTATCACAATTCATATAATATGACATAATAAACAATATTAATAACATAGAAACATGATATATACTCTAGAATGAATAAAATATGTCATTATGTATGAGAGAACTGGCGGTAGTGTTATTGTTGTTGGGTTTATAAGGACCACTGACCATAAGCCGTACAAATACTGCTGGTGGTGGAGGCAGCAGGCCACCACCACTAATTCATACTGAAACAATGTACATACTACGTAATTTATAAATAAGTAATATTTACACTAATTTATAAATAAGAAATATTTACACTTTATAAATAAGAAATATTTACACTTGCCTTGCAAGAGATGGTGGCAAAGGGAGGCGTTGGTCTCAGTGCCCCTATATTACTACCTCAAACAACAATGGAGTTAAGTTTCGTGTCGTCATTTTTCTATCGCTTAATCGCTTAACTTACTTGATACAATGTTAATGCTACACTTTATTGCTGGTTGGTGCTATAGCCTTTATCGACTCATGCTGCTTTAGTATCGTACATATCGTAGAATCAGTGAATCACTGAAGAAGACACAGTCTCCCCTCTCTCTTCCTCCTTCACTTTGGTACAGTGGACCCCCGGTTAACAGCCTGCTCCAAACACTAACAATTATGTAAGTGTATTTTTGTAAGTGCTTTTGTAAGTGTATGTTTGGGGGTCCAAAAGGACTAATCTAATTTACATTATTCCTTATGTTAATAAATTTGTTCGGTAACGGCACTTGAACAGCATTCTGGAACGAATTATGGCCGTTAACCGGGGGTCCACTGTACTTGGCTACAATTTCTTTCTTCAATTCTATCGTGTTTGTCACTTTCTTTACCAAAGGGCTGCCACTATGAAGTTTCTTTGGGCCCATGGTGGCTTATTTCACAGTCACAATCAATAAACAAGCACTAAAGACAATGAATTTATTGTGAAATGTAATGTTCACTCAATGGTAAACAAAGCTAGACTGGCTCATGATGCCTGCGCGGGGAGGCGGACAGGTCTGGTACGTGGGCCGATACTTGGGGAAACAGCCGATAATCGGGCCAAAATTGGGCTGAAATAAGCGACCGAAACACGAGTCGGCCGATACTCAGGGTACCCGATACTCGGGGGTCCACTGTATTTCTTATGGAGAAAATGAATTCGGAAATCGTCAAATTCGGGTTTAGTCACACTCTCAGGAACGGATTACGTAATTACGATAACCGGGGGTCCAACTGTACTTTTCAACTGCAGAGCAAGTCATGATTTTGACAATGTTTAACTCACCTAGAACAAAACACAAATAGTAACCCGCAGATAAGAGACAAACTTCTGATGACGTTTCGATCTGACTTGGACTATTAACTACTCACACACAAGTGTGAAGGGAAGGAAGCTTCCTTCCTTTCATGCTTCTGTGTCACTAGTAAATGGTTCAATTTGCACTGAAACATCATAAGTTTCAGTGTCCTATGTGTGGGTTATTTGTGTATTACTCCAGCCTGAGCAAAACACTCAACCAATGAAAGTCTGTTCTGCATACTGTTTCTTTACACCCATAACTGTCATTACAAATTACATCCTGATCTTTCTTCTTTCTTTCAACACGTTGGCGGTTTCCCACCGAAGAGGGGTGGCCCAAAAGGAAAAACGAAAGTTTCTCCTTTTACATTTAGTAATATATACAGGAGAAGGGGTTACTAGCCCCTTGCTCCCGGCATTTTAGTCGCCTCTTACGACACGCATAGCTTACGGAGGAAGAATTCTGTTCCACTTCCCCATTACTACATTATAATAAGTGCATCCATTTCCTAATTTTGTTCCACTTCCCCATTACTACATTATAATAAGTGCATCCATTTCCTAAAGAAATCACTTACAGAAAATACGAATAAAATATTAACTAACCTTGCATACTAGTTCAAGTAAATCTCTCTTGGAGAGTTCATGCTGGGCCCTCTTTCCCCAGCGGTAGTCACGGGAAGGGGGATCTGTTGTTGTGTCTTGTGTTATAGCCAGGTATCTTTGTTTAACAAAATCCTAATAAAAAAATATTAGTTTTCTCACTATAATTAAGAATATGATTATACATTTCTTGAACATTAATCTTTGAAGCTTTTATACACCACATCAGTTATTTCAAACCAAGATAGGGTGACCCAAAGCAGGAAACGTTAATCAATCAGTCAACAGTTGTATTATCACACGTGAAAGGACACCACAATTCAAATGACCCTCTGAGCAGCAACATACCCATCCTTCAGAGTGCAGGCACAGTACTTACCACCTCCAGAACATAACACTAATCAGTTTCCCTGAATTCCTTCATATTTTTTTTTTCAACAAGTCGGCCGTCTCCCACCAAGGCAGGGTGACCCAAAAAGAAAGAAAATCCCCAAAAAGAAAATACTTTATTCATCATTCAACACTTTCACCTCACTCATACATAATCACTGTCTTTGCAGAGGTGCTCAGATACTACAGTTTAGAATAGTCCCTCCAAACTGTCACTATCCCAGACCCCTCCTTTAAAGTGCAGGCATTGTACTTCCCATTTCCAGGACTCAAGTCTGGCTAAATCTATAATAATTTGTTTCCCTGAATCCCTTCACTAAATATTACGCTACTCACACTGTAACAGCTCGTCAGGTCCCAAAAACCATTCGTCTCCATTCAGTCCTATCTAACACGCTCACACATGCTTGCTGGAAGTCAAAGCCCCTCGCCCACAAAACCTCCTTTACCCCCCTCCCTCCAACCTTTTCGAGGACGACCACTACCCCTCCTTCATTCCCCTGCAGATTTATACGCTCTCCAAGTCATTCTACTTTAGTCCATTCTCTCTAAATGACCAAACCACCTCAACAACCCCTCTTCAGCCCTATGACATACTTTTAATAACTCCACTCCTCCTCCTAATTTCCACACTCCAAATTCTCTGCATAATATTTACACCACACATTGCCCTTAGACAGGACATCTCCATTGTCTCCAGCCTCCTCCTCACTGCAGCATTTACAACCCAAGCTTCACACCCATATAAGAGTGTTGGTACCACTATACTTTCATACATTCCCTTCTTTGCCTCCATAGATAACGTTTTTTGTCTCCACAGATACCTCAACGCACCACTCACCTTTGTTTACTTTATCAATTCTATGGTTAACCTCATCCTTCATAAACCTATCCACTGACAAGTCAACTCCCAAATATCTGAAAACATTCACTTCTTCCATACTCCCTCTCTCCAATGTGATATCCAATTTTTCTTTATCTAAATCGTTTGATACCCTCATCACCTTACTCTTATCTTTGTTCACTTTCAACTTTCTACCTTTACACACCCTCCCAAACTCGTCGACTAACCTTTGCAACTTTTCTTCAGAATCTCCTATAAGCACAGTATCATCAGCAAAAAGTAACTGTCAACTCCCATTTTGTACTTGATTCCCCATAATTTAATCCCACTCCTCTCCCCAACACCCTAGCATTTACTTCTTTTGCAACCCCATCTATAAATATATTAAACAACCATGGTGACATCACACATCCCTGTCTAAGACCTACTTTTACCGGGAAGTAATCTCCCTCTCTCCTACACACCCTAACCTGAGCCTCACTATCCTCATAAAAACTCTTTACAGCATTCAGTAACTTACTACCTATTCCATACACTTGCAACATCGGCAACATTGTTACCCTATCCACTATCATATGCTTTTTCTAAATCCATAAATGCAATGAAAACGTCCGTACCTTTATCTAAATACTGTTCACATATATGCTTCAATGTAAACACTTGATCTACACATCTCCTACCCACTCTAAAACCTCCTTGCTCATCTGCGATCCTACCCTTTGTCTTACCTCTAATTCTTTCAATAATAACCCTACCATACACTTTACCTGGTACCATACTCAGTAAACTTATTCCCCTATAATTTTTACAATGTCTTTTGTCACCCTTCCTTTATATAAAGAAACTATACACGCTCTCTGCCAATCCTTAGGTACCTTCCCCTCTTTCATACATTTATTAAACAAAAATACCAACCACTCCAGCACTATATCCCCCCCTGCTTTTAACATTTCTGTCTTGATCCCATCAGTTCCTGCTGCTTTACCCCCTTTCATTCTTCGTAATGCCTCACGCACCTCCCCCACACTCACATCCTGCTCTTCCTCACTCCTAAAAGATGTTATACCTCCCTGACCAGTGCATGAAATTACTGCCTCCCTTTCTTCATTGACATTTAAAAGTTCCTCAAAATATTCCTGCCATCTACCCAATACCTCCAGCTCCCCATCTACTAACACCCCTACTCTGTTTTTATCTGACAAATCCATTCATTCCCTAGGCTTTCTTAACTTGTTTATCTCACTCCAAAACCTTTTCTTATTTTCCGCAAAATTTCTTGACAGTGCCTCTCCCACTCTTTCATCTGCTCTCTTTTTCACACTCTCACCACTCTCTTCACCTTTCTTTTACTTTCCATATACTCTGCTCTTCTTACAACACTTCTGTTTTGTAAAAACCTCTCATAAGCTACCTTTTTCTCTTTTATCACACCCTTTACTTCATCTTTCCACCAATCACTCCTCTTTCCTCCTGCACCCACCCTCCTATAGCCACAAACTTCTGCCCCACATTCTAATACTGCATTTTTAAAACAATCTCAACCATCTTCAACTCACCCACTATTCATACTTGCATTTACTCACCTTTCTGCCAATAGTTGCTTATATCTCACCCTAACTTTCTCCTCCCTTAGTTTATACACTTTCACCTCTCTCTTACTTGCTGTTGCCATTTTCCTTATGTCCCATCTACCTCTTACTCTAACTGTAGCTACAACTAAATAATGATCCGATATATCTGTTGCCCCTCTATAAACATGTACATCCTGAAGCCTACCCATCAACCTTTTATCCACCAATACATAATCTAACAAACTACTTTCATTATGTGCTATATCATACCTTGTATACTTATTTATCTTCTTTTTCATAAAATATATATTACTTATTTCCAAACCTCTTTCTACACATAGGTCAATTAAAGGCTCCCCATTTTCATTTACCCCTGACAGCCCAAATTTACCTACTACTCCCTCCACAACATTTTTACCCACTTTAGCATTGAGATCCCCAACCACTTAGTTCAAAACTCCCCATGCACTCCCTCAACATTTCCCAAAATCTCTCAAAAATATATCATAAAATATATCATTCTCAAACTCCAACAACACACCAAATCTCAAAAACTACCTGTTTTCACTCACTTCAATCTAATACAAGAGGTAGCTGGAATAATATGTGCTGATGAGTGTGAACAAAGTAACATTATTAAGGGAACCAAAGAAACCAGTTAGCCAGATATGAGTATTGGAGGTAGGAAGAACAAAATGGTGTATACACTCTGAAAAATGGATAGGGATGGTGCAGTTCTAAGGGATTATTTGAACTGTAATGTCTGTGCATGTCTGGAGAGAAAGCTATAGACTGAGTGATGGTGAATGTGTTTCCTTGTTTGGGTCATCTTGCCTGGAGGGAACATGTGAAAAAAAAAAAAAAGTTCCTACAGGAGGGTCCTGTAGCACCTATTTTCGGTGTTCTATGTTTTCAGTGGCTTTCAACTGAGCCATCGTTCCACCCGGTGGTGATTATCACTGCCAGGTAAAACATAATGAACAATGGCTCAATTTGAAGCCAAAGAAAATGTGGAACACTGAAAAGAAGGTGATGTATATACAGGGCCCTCCTGTACATGCAGGCACACACAAATACAACACCATACAGTATAATCTCACCTGATTTATGAGCTTTGAGACATTGCCAAAAACAGGATGTGCATCTTTGGAAGTCAAATCAATGCCAAATTTTCTAAGATATTCCCTCATAGAACCTGAAAATGCAATTAACTGATGTTAAGATATATACACTGAATACCATAGAAAGTATTTTAAAAGACACCCTTATACAGCACATCAGACTTAAACTAATGAGGTGTGCTAAATAACCACCATAAGTTCTCGACCTCTAAGAGAGGGAAAACTGTCTGAAAGTTTTGATTAATCATGTGAGCTGTGCTAATATAAATTTTTCAACATGCTGGCTATCTTCCACCAAGGCAGGGTGACAAAAAAACACTTTCACCATCATTCACACAAAAAACTTTTCATGCATCTTTCCAGTACCTCCAACTCCCCTATTATGTTTTTAACTGCCAAATCCATTTGTTCCCTAGGCTTTCTTAAGCTATTTATCTCACTCCAAATTTTTTTCTTATTCTCAGCAAAATTTGTTGACAGCACCTCACCAACTATAATTTGGTCTCCTTTTGCACTCCCTCACCACTCTCTTCACCTCTCTCTTTTACTCTCCATATACTCCACCCTTCTCATATCACTTCTGCTTTATAAAAACCTCCCATAAGCAACCTTTTTCTCTTTTATCACACCCTTTACCTCATACCACCAATCACTCCTCTTTCCACCTGCACACACCCTCCTTTAGCCACAAATTTCTACCCTGCATTCTAACATTTCATTTTTAAAACTATCACACCTCCCTTTCAACCCCCTGCACTAGTAGTAGGTTGGAAGACAGCAACCACCTAGGAATGTACTACTACTGTCCTATCAAATGAGTGTAAGACAACCACCTAGGAATGTACTACTACTGTCCTATCAAATGAGTGTAAGACAGAAACCTGTATGCATTTTACATAATGGTAGGAGTACCAGTGTCTTTTTTTCCTGTCTAATACATACACAAGATACCAGGTACAGTGGTACCTCGAGTTACAATATTTTTTCGTTCGAGAATGCTGTTCAAGTGCCATTACCAAACGAATTTATCCCCATAAGGAATAATGTAAAATAGACTAGTCCTTTTACACCCCCAAAAATATACCTACAAAAGCATTTAAAAAAATAAACTTACATAAAAGGGCGATTTTGGGGACCATCGTAACTCGAGGTACCACTATGTCTTCCTAATTTTACTTACAATTAGGTCACACTACACATACATGAACACTTTATGTATACACATTCATTTGAGTTTTCTTTGATTTTTTTCTTAATAGTTCTTGTTCTTATTATTTTCCTTTCATATCCCTAGGGAAGTGGAATAAGAATCTTTTCTCTGTAAGTCATGTGTGTTGTAAAAGTCAACTAAAATGCTGAGAACAATGGGCTAGTAACCCCTTTTTCCATACAGCTTACTAAAAATATAAAGAAAAAAGTGTTTAAGTTTGAATGTTTGAATGAGCCTGGATGTAATGTGAATGATAAGAAAGAGACAATTGTGGATGTTATGAATGAAAAGAAGCTGAATGTCCTGGCTCTAAGTGAAACAAAGCTGAAGGGGGTAGGAGAGTTTCTGTGGGAAGAAATAAATGGGATTAGGTCAGGGGTTTCTAATAGTTAGAGCTAAGGAAAGAGTAGAAGTAATGTTAAAGAATCAGCTATGGCAGCAAAAGAGCCATCTTGGATTCTTGTTTTGTCAGTGATACACGGAGACTAACATTTTCAGCAGTTCGCGAGGAGATGTATGATTTTAGGGCTTCAGGAATGTTGGTAATATATGTGAGATCAGCAGGAATGCTGAAGCCTGGGAAGGAAGGTGAGCAGGAAGAAGAGTCAACAATATTTGGAGTTGTTATAGTTGTGTAGCCCTGGGTGTTGATGGGGGGGGGACAGGGCACTGGTGTCCTGCTGGGTAGACAGGCTGGATAGTAGATTCCTAGGTGCTTTATTGTTGTTCTTGATGTTTTTTCTGATATTTGCTCTCATGGTATCACTGAGGTAGTTGTTGGTGAAGTGTAGGTGCCTAACTCCATAATCCACTGGGCTAGTTGCAATCAACTTTATGTACCTTTATATGCCTGTACCTAGCTGGGACTAGGATCCCAACAGAAATGAGTCAACAGTTGCCTCTCTCGGGCTATCCTAGGCGATCCACACATGTGTCTACCTACTTACTGTAAACGTACAATATGCCACTATTCACGACAGATGTAACATGATTTCGGTGCACACTGGTCGAACGTCACCAGAGCATCACGAGACCCCATGGAATAATGAGCAATCCTGTGATTTTGTGTATTGACTGACTAGGTCAATAACTATTTCAATAAACTCCTTAAATGTTATTGAAGGGGAATGATGAATTAATTAAACATCTGTCAGCTAGTTCAGCAACTCTACCATATCTTTATGGGTTAATCAAGACTCCTAAACCAGGGTACTCAGTTCAACTACCCAATAAAGTGATCAGAAATTGATAATTTGACCAATTTCACACAAATTTCAAAATATTCCAATTTCAAAATAGGGTCCAGAATAAATAATGCAGGCATTCCTGGCACTAAAATATCATTTCCATTTTTTTTTTTTTTTTCACACAAAGAATTTTTACTCTCAAAAAATAGAAAATTTACTGTTATGCAATACAGTAATATTGGTTAATATCAGAGCATTCGAATGCATATAGCCCCAGTTGACACGGTATTGGCGAACTGATTTTTTACCCCATGAAATTGGAAATCAAAATTTCTGCATTTTAGCCAATCCAAGTATTTATAAAATAAAATATTATTTTTTATACTTTTTGACATAAAAATAAACATCAATTTTATAAAAAAAAAACTGAAGAAATAAATACTTATCAATAACATTTCATCTACATTTATTCAAGATTATCCGAGTGAGTGAGCGGCAGAGTGAAAGGGCAACCTGCTCAAGAGTGTAAAGGGAAGGGGAATCCCCTTTTTAAACTGATACAAATTCTTTCTGCGAGTTACAAGCCTTTTTTTTATGCTAACTTCTGCATTTTAATGCTACATTGCGTGAAATGCACATTCCAAGTGTATGAATCCTGAACCTCTTCTTCAAAAAATTTTAAAAAACAACAATTACATGAATGAATACTTACCCTCTTGCATCACTCCTCTACATCCCTTAGCAGTAAGAAGGCCTGTCCTGGGATACACTTTCCTGCATCACTGTTAAATGAGTCCTTGTGATAAGAATATAACACTCCCTCATCTCTGTACATCCTGCAAAATGAATTACCTTGATATTGTTCTTATTACCACATTAAATTAAATACTTTCTTGGAACCCAAGGTTGGCATAACATTTATAGCAGTTGGGAAAACCTGCAAAATGACAATCATATAATTTGGTATGAATGCGTGTGGATCTGGGTAGTTTCAGATTTGAAAAATAAACACTGAAGAAGCCTGGGCGCTCAGCTTGGCCATACGGCCCCAAATGCCTACCTTTTCAAGAATTTGCCGCTTCTTCCTAACTCGAAATGGCTGGTCCTAATACCGCTGTCAAAAATATCTGTAAAAAAACTTGTCGAACAGTTACGAAATTTGACGAGCTTACCCAGTCAACAACCTTCAAAATGCAACTATAAATAATTTTTAATAAATAATTAATCATACATTTGAATGTTCTGTATTACACCCACCAGTTTATTTACAATTGCATGACATGATTTTTTACTGTTGGAACATTGAAAAAAACAAAGAATTTTGAATTTTGGCTACAATTTCAAGCTATTTGACAGTTCCCGAATCTAATCAAAAATATCTATATTTTTAATACATAATTCCAATTTCTATCAAGGACCCAAGAAGATTCAAGAACAAAAAGCCATTAAAGCCTATCAAAAAGACCTGGCAAAGTTAGGTTTTAAATCCAAACTACAGTTTTTCCCATATTCATCACTGCTTGGTCAGTATTCTTATTTGCATACTTTCACCGTGCCATTCTCTTTGATTAGGGTCCCTAGTTCTACCGCTCGCTCACAGATTACGGAGTGAGCTTGGAGCTTATGAGGAATAATCACAGGGACCTCACTGACTTCAAAGCAGTAGTACAATGGGACTCACCTCGAAAGGGTTAATGAGTTTTTTTTTTACCAGAACACTATATTTTTAAAGTGATAAAAAATTCCTTTAAGTGCGATGCAACAAGCATTTTTTTTTTTTTGCTAATTTTTGTCATCTGTAAATAGTTTCTATTAGCGTGAAAATGCACAGGAAATGTACACGAAAATGTGTATGCAATCCTGAACCTTTTCTTTATTCTTCAAATACATTGTAAAACAACAACAAATTACAAAATAAATAAGAAATTACTTACCCTCTTGCATCATTTCTCCGGTCATAAATATGCCGGTCAATATAGCAGTAAGAAGGCCTGTCCTGGCATCATCACTTTTCTTGGAAGCATTTTCACTGTTAAAATGAATTGTTCCAATATTGTTGATAAGAATATAACTATTTTTCTCCAACTCTACTACTTTGTAAGCATAAACCTGTGCCAAAAAAAAAGAATATACCTTTAAGATATCTGTTAAGTCTTATTACCAACATTAAATTAAAAAATACTATATGTATAATGTAGAAACTTCAAGGTTGCTAGACATAACATTTATAGCAAACACTGACCTGTGGCATAAACCCTGCCAAAATGTTGACACATTACCATAAGTACATTGCTGTAATATGAAATGCACTTGGATTGATAGATTTCATGATTTGAAAAAAGTAAAAACATAAGAATGGAAGAACACTACAGTAGGCCTACTGGACCATAAAAGGCAGGTCTTTCTCAAAATGCCCATACCTTTTCCAAGATATTAGATGCTTCTTCCATAACTGGTGTGAAGTGCTGTCTATGGTCTTTCATAGTTGCTTTTATAATTTCTGCCCGCTTTGCTGGTATCTATAAAAATATACCTTTCTAAGTCATAAATAAAAGTTAAGATCATAAATAAAAGTTAGGAATTATACTGTGTTTATCCACAGTCAAATTCTTAAAACTTCTAACATCAGCCAAGTATAAATAATCTTCTCCAGATAATTTAGCTTTTTATTAGTTAATCATACATTTGAATGTTCTGTAATTACATTCAAGATTTTTTTTTTAACAATTGCAAACATTTATTTTCACTTTTGTTGGCTTACATGTGAATAACATTAACAGAATGAATGGCTTTGAATTTATGGCTAAGGCAAACAAGCTATATGTGACATTGTTACACAGTATATCTTATCCAGAAAAATGAGCTCAGGATATAAAATTGTTTTTTTTTATATGACACTAATTCACAATTATGCTTATACCAGGCATTTATGAGCAGATTTGCTAGGAACAACAGCCTGATTAATCAGGCTATCAACCAGGAGGCCTGGCACTAGGTTGCAGGGGTAGTGACCTCTAGAATCAACTACAGGTGCCATTCCATTCCCCCATATTCATCCTACGAGTTGGTCAAGTATTACATTACTTGCATATTTTTCAGGGTCCGTGCCGTAGTTCTACGGCTTTGAGTTGAGGGTCCAAACAGTAGTTCTATGCCATGAGCTCAGCTCACTCAGATAAGCTGTGAGTGGTAAATTTGGGCCTAGATATGAGAGAATACATCTACAGTGGTACCTCGACTTACGATATTTTTTCATTCCAGAATGCTGTTCAAGTGCCATTACCAAACGAATTTATCTCCTTAAGAAATGTTGTAAAATAGACTAGTCCTTTTAGACCCCCAAAATTACACTTACAAAAGCATTTAAAAAAATAAACTTACATAAAAGGGTGAGTTTGGGGACCATCGTAAGTCGAGGTACCACTGTATATGGTAAGTGTGCACCACATAAAACAAATCCTGCAGAACACAGTGCATAATGAGAGAAAAAAACTTTGCAGTGTTTTTTCATATGCTTTTTATAGTTGTATTTGCGATTTCTTGGTATCATTTGATAGAATGTAAGATACAGTGGACCCCCGGTGTTCGTAATGCTCCAAACTCGAACAATTATGTAAGTGTATTTTTGTAAGTGCTTTTGTAAGTGTATTTTTGGGGGTCTAAAAGGACTAATCTAATTTACATTATTCCTTATGGGAACAAATTCGTTTGGTAACGGCACTTGAACAGCATTCTGGAATGAATTAATCACGAAAACCGGGGGTCCACTGTATATTACAGAAATAGAGATGATTTTGATTGGTTTTAGTACTGGAAATGGCTTGAAACTGAGCTCAAAGTAGCGGAAGTGTTAAATTTTTGCCAATGTTCAAGAGTAAACAAATGACCTCACACGTCTAATACGCGCCAGCTGGGGGTTTAATACACGTTCACAAATGTGGTGATATTATTTATACAATTATTACAATATTGCATAACAGTAAATCTTCCATTTTTTGGTTTGAATAAAAATTCATTATGTGAATAAAAAATCAAAATGGAATTCATTTGTAAAGAGTGAAAACGTAACTAATGAACAGAGGAAATGTTAGTTTAGTGCCAGGAATGCCTGCATTGTTTATTCTGCACCCTATTTTGAAATTGGAATATTTTGAACTTTGTGTTAAATTGGCTAAATTACCAATTTCCGATCACTTTATTTTGTAGTTGAAACAGTTGACTGGGTGATTTCTTGTGCTCAATCGATAGAATAGAAGTAATACTAGCGAAATAGCTAAGAATTTGGTCGACTGGAATAATATAATTGGCCTAAAATGGGAGTCAAAGTCGGCAAAAACGCCGATGCGTAAATATCGCTGACGTTTTCCATCAAATTTCGTACTTTTTGTTTTATTACCTTCAGAAAAAGATTCTCTAACATTTCATAAGAAAAAATAACAATTTTTTTTTTTTAAATTCTTGGACCCTGGTGCATACTTTGAAATTTGGCCTCTGGACCCTGAAAGGGTTAAACACTATGTTGTAGTCTTAATGACTTTTTTTTTTTAACACATTGGCCGTCTCCCACCAAGGCAGGGTGGCCCGAAAAAGAAAAACTTTCATCATCATTCACTCCATCACTGTCTTGCCAGAGGCACACTTACACTACAGTTATATAACTGCAACATTAACACCCCTCCTTCAGAGTGCCAGCACTGTACTTCCTATCTCCAAGACGCAAGTCCGGCCTACCAGTTTCCCTGAATCCCTTCATAAATGTTACCTTGCTCACACTCCAACAGCACGTCAAGTCCTAAAAACCATTTGTCTCTATTCGCTTCTATCTAACATGCTCACACATGCTTGTTGGAAAACCTCCTTTACCCCCTCCCTCCAACCTTTCCTAGGCCGACCCCTACCCCACCTTCCCTCCACTACAGATTTATATACTCTCGAAGTCATTCTATTTTGTTCCATCTTCTCTACATGTCCAAACCACCTCAACAACTCCTCCTTACCCCTCTGACATATTTTATGCAAAAGTACTGCTCACAAATGTCACAACCTTATCATGGTAATACTGATAATATTTTCATATGAGACATTTCTTTTGTAAATCAATTAGTACATGGGTTCAAATTTAATGACAATTAATGGTAATCCTTCCTCTACCACCCCCTAAAAAAGGGCTGGTTTTGTATGGATTATGCAAAAATTTAACATAAGAATGGAGAAACACTGCAGTAGGCCTACTGGCCCATATTAGGCAGGCCTTTCTCAAAACCAACCATTTGCACTACTTATTTGTCTAACCTTTTCCCAAAGCTACCCAAGAATTTGCTTATACAGTATACCTAAGGTCCTAATCAAACCCAGCCCTTCTCACTCATATATCTGTCTGATCTCTCTTTTAAACTCCCCAAGGTTTCAGCTTCTATTACCATACTTGGCAGGTGGTTCCACTCTGTGACAACTTTGAAAACAAGTATCAGATTTTATCCCTAAAATACAACTCTACAAGACACAATTTTACCCCCAAAATACTACTCTAAGTCCCAAAAACAACATGCCTTTTATACGGCCCATCTAAGTATGGTAGAAGTGAAGTATACGTGATAAAGAATTTTTTACACATGTTAAGGTTTCTTATATAATGGAAAATATGTTATGTAACTGACCTGTGGAAAAGAAAAAAATCAGTTTGCAATTATAGTATTGTTTCAACATGACAAAAGTGTGTTTCTTCTTTAAATATATCACACTTACCTTCTTGGTTTCAGCTACCAACAAGTAATTACAAACAAGACCAGCAAGTTTAGTTCTAGCCTGCTGTGACAGATGGGTGATCTTCTGACTCTGAGACTGGCTCTGATTTTCCTCCTCCTCATCACTACTGCTCTCCTGTGAGTAGTACTATGCATGTAGATTATCTGTATCTTTAGTTAAAGTCTGAAAAAGAACGTAGCTTAAATGATGATTAGCAAGAGTTATGAACCTTACTGCTTGAAATATTATTATGATTATTATCTATTTTATTAAATAAAGAGTATAGGCACCAGGACTGTGTCTTGGGGTACTGAGCTTTTTACTTCGTTAATGCTGCATTTTGCTCTGTTTACCACTACTACTCTTTGTTCTATTTGTCAGAAAGTTGAATATCCATTTGTCTACTCTTCCTGTTATATATATTGCTCTCATGTTGTGTGCAATCACCCCATGATTGTATTTGTCAAATGCCTTTGCAAAATGTGTTTGATTCCATTTACTACCTAGTAACAAACTGAACCTCTGCCTAGACTTTAGTCTTTAAGTATAAGGATTAGTCTGCCCAAAATGCCCTGGCATGATAGTGGCTTTTTTTGTACTTAACACATCAAAAATTTAATTATACATTGTAACCTTTGCAAAGAAATAAATCTTTGTCTTTGTCTTGTCTTGATAAATAATGCAAAGGCATATTCAAGATTTGAACTTGCACCTGGCCAAGAAGAGTAGCTTTGAAATATAATAGAACACTATCTTGAAACAAAAGTTCCTACATACTTCACTGGAAAATCAACTGTAGAAACTTGAACAAACTTCTTTCTTCTTTCAACACGTCGGCCGTTTCCCACCGAAGCTGGGTGGCCCAAAAGGAAAAACGAAAGTTTCTCCTTTTACATTTAGTAATATATACAGGAGAAGGGGTTACTAGCCCCTTGCTCCCGGCATTTTAGTCGCCTCTTACGACATGCATGGCTTACGGGGGAAGAATTCTGTTCCACTTCCCCATGGAGATAAGAGGAAATAAGAATAAGAACTAGTAAGAAAATAGAAGAAAACCCAGAGGGGTGTGTGTGTATATATATATATATATATATATATACAGTGAGCCCCCGGTTCTCGTCGGCGATCCGTCACAGAGGGCCCGTCGACCACCGGTTTGGTCGAACTCCGATTCTATTTTCCCCATAAGAAATAATGGAAATAAAATTAATCCGTCCCAGACATCCAAAAGTATTTAAATAAAATATTTTTTAGAACTTTTTGACATTAAATTAAACACAATTTTATAAAAAAATTAAGAAATAAATAGTACAATAACATGTCACTTACATTTATTGAAGAGTTGTTGATGTGTGGAGGACGGGAGGAGGAGAGAAGGTGGTACCTGCTAGTGTTTGGAAGGGAATCCCTTCCATTAACACTGCAGGTACCAAGTTCTTTCTGGGGTTACTGGCCTTTTTCTTTGAATGCTACACTCCCTGCATGAATGCTACACTCCCTGCATGCCTACTACACTCCCTGCATAATTGCTACACTCCCTGCATCCCTGCTACACTCCCTGCATCCCTGCTACACTCCCTGCATCCCTGCTACACTCCCTGCATCCCTGCTACACTCCCTGCATCCCTGCTACACTCCCTGCATAAATGCTACACTCCCTGCATAAATGCTACACTCCCTGCATAAATGCTACACTCCCTGCATAAATGCTACACTCCCTGCATAAATGCTACACTCCCTGCATGAATGCTTCACTCCCTGCATATTCTTTACCACAGGCTTGGCACTAGGAGCTTTCTTGGGGCCCATGGTGGCTTATTTAGCAGTTGCAAGCACTAAAAACACTGGAATAATGACAATATACAGTGGTACCTCGAGTTACGATGGTCCCCAAAATCGCCCTTTTATGTAAGTTTATTTTTTTAAATGCTTTTATAGGTATATTTTTGGGGGTGTAAAAGGACTAGTCTATTTTAATTTATTCCTTATGGGGATAAATTCGTTTGGTAATGGCACTTGAACAGCATTCTCGAACGAAAAAATATCGTAACTCGAGGTACCACTGTATATGGTATGAATGCGTGGGTGGTGCGTGGGTAGTGTTCGCTCGCTTGTAAACAATAACACACTGAGTGCC
>WNWK01000344.1:528331-542679 GCA_009830355.1 Cherax destructor
TGTCTTGTGTTATGGTCATGTGTCCTGTTAAAAGTTGGTGAGGAGAAGTTTGAGTGGAGGGTTTATATTTGAGTGTAGAGTTCTATGAATGTAGTAGACACAAGAATAAGTGTGAATGTTCTTTATGGTGAGTAGTTTTAGACTTTTGAATACTGGTGGAGTATGCTGTCTAGAGTGGGAATAGCAATACAAACTTTAATTTCACCAAGAACTAAAGAAAAGACTGAGATTGATTGGAAGAAGCATTTTAAAGCTATCACTAAAAATTTAAGAGAAAGGATGGAACACATTGATTATTCAGAAAAAATAATTCTGAGCCCCATGAGGTATCCGTCCTTCTGGGATTTGTAGTATAGGACCCCTGTATCCGTGGGGGATATGTTCCAAGGACCTGCCGTGGATACCTAAACTGTGGATAGTAGCAAACCCTACATATATGTTCTATACATACCTATTATAAAGTTTAATTGATAAATTATTTTCATAAGTGGAGAATTATCATTTTTTCACTGACAGGAAGAACTTCACAGCTTCTCTTAGGCTTTGAAGAACTGCCAGCTTCTCTACTTTTGTGCTTTGGGGCTATTATTATGCAAAATTAAGAGGTATTTTTGGGCCACAGTCAACTGTGGATAACTGAAACCACAGATATGGAATCAGTGGATAAGGGGGTTCTATTGTATTCCAAGAACAGAAAATAAAAATAAATGTTCAGAGATGACTGAATTACTGTATAGTCATAACAATACAGTCCTTTACTATCAAGATCATATACTACATATATACATAGAGAAATACAATAGATATTTACTTACCACATTATGCATTCGAGGCATGATGAAGGGTTGGTGGTGATTTTTTCCTGGTTACAATTTTCTATTGTATTCACACTTCTGCTTCATACAATAATTACTACTGAGGTATATTTACTTGCTTCGTATATATGATAACCTGGTCAGACTTGGAACCTAAAAAATATTTGCCACATAAACATCTGAAAAAATCTTTCACACAATTATTTTTATTAAATCTTTTGCTTTATTAAATGTTGTGCTGCTCATTTATTAAAGGTAAATTAAAGGGGCTACCCTCAACCACATGAATTTCTATTTTCTCTATGCAATAGTATATAGATAATATCCCTAGTTTCAGGCCCAAAAAAGTACACATGGTGCAATTATGCAGCTCTTGAAAATAATGAACATCGTGCATCTTAAACTAGAACATTATGGTATCAGAGGTCATACTCTTGCATACCTAGGTCATATCTTAGTAACAGACACCAGTATGTCTCCATCAATGGCATAATCTCGTCAACTCAGCCTGCTGACAGAGGAGTGCATTTGGACAGTGTTCTTGGCCCTTGCTCTTCCTCATATACAGTGGACTTCCTAGTAACGAGCACCCCGGAAATCGTACAATTATGTAAGTATAATATTTTAAGTGCTTTTGTAAGTGTATTTTTGGGGGTCTGAAATGGACTAACCTACTTGACATTATTTCTTAAGGGAGTAAATTCGTTCGGTAATGGCACTTGAGCAGGCTTCTGGAATGAATTTTGCTTGTTACTTGGGGGTCCACTGTACATCAAAATATGTAAGATTAAGAGGTGTAATATTGTGAGATTTCCACTTGGAAAGGTGGACAAGAAACAAGAAAAACAAGATGCCTACACCTTAACTAGTAAGTAAATGAAGAATTCTCTCAATAACACTGTTAATGAGGAGCTCGTTAAGATATCTACCTGGATGACTACTAATAAACTCACTTAAGACTGATAAGACCTACATGATGTCTGGGAAAAGGGTTGCAAATGTCCAACTAAATGGTATGATTAATGGTTCTCCTATTGCAAGACAAAATGAAGGAAAATTCTTAGGTCTGTACCTCAACAGCAGGTTGAAATTCAGCATCCATTCAGTACATGACAAAAAAAAAAAAAAAAGTATCTAAATCAGTTGGCATCCTCTCTATGATACATTACTATGTACCTCAAACAGCACTACTTACATTATACTACTCTCTAATCTATCCTTACCTCACCTATACTATTTGTGCCTAGGTATCCACTACAGGAAATCATCGAAAGTCAATAATAACTCAACAAAAAGCAGTTGTAGGAATGATTACCTAGTGTAGTGTCAGACAGCATAATCTCCCTCTCTTCAAAAATCTAAACTTACTTAATATACATACATAAAATTCACTCGTACTACTGTGCATACTACATATACAGGACAATCAATTCTAATATCAATCCTGCTCTGAAACTCTTTCTTGATAGCCGCAACAGAACTCATAGGCATAACACTAGACACAAAAACCTATATGATATTTCCTATGTCCGACTCAACCTGTGTAAAAATTCACTGTGCATAAAAGGATCTAAAATCTGAAACATCTGCCTGAAGATTCCAGAGGGTCTCTGTCAGCCAACCACTTCAAAGCTACTGCTAAAAAAACACCTCCTTACCTTAATATGATCTGACAAAAATTTATTGTACATGTACCAAAGAAATACCTGGTAGGCAACATACTCGCCTCACACACTGAGTGTCCATGGTTTGACCCCAGCAAGACTAGAAACATTGGGTGTATTTCCTCACACCTGTTGTCCCCTTCACCTAGGAAACAAGTACATAGGTACCTGGGTGTTAGTTGACTTGTGTGGGTCGCATCCTGGGGGACAATATTTAAAGACCCCAATAGAAATAAGGCAGACAGTCCTCGATGACACCGACTTTCTTCGGTTATCCTGGGTGGCTAACCCTCTGGGGTTAAAAATTCAAACAAAATCTTATCTTAACTCATCTTTTTATCTAATACTGTCCCTGTTCTTGTTCAATCCTTCCTGAACTTTCATTTAGTACTAAATACTTTTTTTTATAAATTCAGGTACCTAGCTTCAACTTTAATGTATCTTAAATGATTTTTTATTAAATTATTGAATACCTTCAATATACAGTAGTATAAACTAAGTATTCTTATTCTCATGTGCTACACATGTCTCATTGTCTAGTAATTATAAGTTAGTTTTAAGGCTGCCTGAAATGCTTTGCAAAACAATGGACTTTCTATAAAGTAGTTTATACGTGTCTATATCATAATTGTACACTATACACGTGAATGAATGAATGTTGAAGACAGAGTAAAACAAGTTAAATTACGTTTATAAAATTGCTCACGAACAGTGTCCAGAATATCTTGCTGCCAAGTTTGTCAAGGTTGGGAACCAAAGCAATCACAGTACTGGAAGTTAGTTTAGTTTAATATCTTTATTATCACCCCATACCCATGACAAGTTACAAAGGTAATGAGCTCTGGGGGAAGGGAGCACAACTGTAGTACCCACAGTCAGTGGCCAGGCTCCAAACATTTTATTGTACAGGAGTGGAACAAACTGCCTGCACATGTCAAAGCCTGTCATAACATGAACCTCTTCAAGAAGAGAACCAAAAGGTACCTAATGAATGTAACAGAAAGGGAGGAGGGTGATTTCTTGTTATAATAATAATAATAATATAATAATATTTTTATTTCATTGCAAGTTTACATTGAGAGTTTGTAATTACAATTATGAATTGAAGTGCAAAGAAGCCACTATCATGCCATGGTATAGAAACTTGTTTTGGGACTGCCTTCTTGTAAGCTGCACTTTGAGCAAGCACTGTTGACACGACACTCTGAGACACTTTCCAGACTTACAAGTGGCTATGGGACAAATTTCTAGCTGACTGCAGTAAAAGAATTCCCCACTACATACACGATTATGAAAGGGTTTAACTTACTTGATGGAGTGGTAATGTGTTCCTGGTCTTCCTGCTATAACCCTCCAAACACCATGTGAAGGGAAGAGCCTTAATCTGCAAATTAAGTGGTAATTAGTGTCCTGCCTGCACCTCAAGTTCCCTGGTTTCAAAGATATCCCTTAAGCAATATATGCAGTAGTGACACTAGCTCTAGACTACACTAATACTTAAGGGGATTGCCACAATTATTACCTTATAGTGGGCATTCGCTCGCTTATAACCCACAGCTCAAATAACCCACCTTACTCCAAATATCGCTGGCCAGCTATACTAAGAAATGCAGAGTATATTATCTTACTGCGGGGCCTGGGCAGGACGAATCCACAGTACGTCGGAAGCCTCTGTGATTCTTGGTTCCCAGGCAAGTATTTTGAAGACACATGGGGACCAAGCTCTAGCTCTTAGTACCCTGTTAACACCACGATGTCCAAGTCAAGAAGAAGGAACTGGTGCTCTTTCCGCTTAGATTCAAGTGTGGAGCTGCCAGTTCTCGTTAGCTAACATAACCTAATGCTCGCCTATTCAGGCCTATATCTACCTATATTAAATTGCTAAAACTACATTATTAATATCTAACGTTGCCTCAATAATCCTAATATTAGTTGCTAACTGTACAAACTTTCCTAGGCTTTCCTAGGAGAATAAATCTATCAATTAAAATGTACACAATTGTTACCTCCCAACTTGAATGTGTGTATGTTTTGGTTGGGTTCATAAACTCCGAGGGCCTATCCGTGGTATGTCTAAGGCTCCATACGCTCACTTACCCTGTGGAACTTGAGTGACTCCAAAAAGTTTCCACATCCTCCCGCCGGCGAAGGTAGAAGTTAAGTCTACATCGAGTTCACCTTCCGCAAGCCCTTACCCGGGCCCTGGACACGAGTGCCTCCGGTCACTCGCCGAGCAGACTCTGGTCTAACTCTGACTGTCTAGTTTCCACCGTGTGGACCGCTGGGGGTGTAAACTTGTGGGTTCCGGTGGTCTTAACACCCTTCCCTTTAACTTTAATGTCTTTCACACGTCTAGCCTTGTCTGAGCACCTCTTTTTCCCACCCAGTAGCCCATATGCCCTGGTAGCCCTTCTTCCCACTGAATGAGGTTCCTGGGTTTAATGACAATCATCTCCTCTTTAGGTCCCCATAAAAGCGCTCCCCAAGGTGGCTAAGTGTTCGTCACTCCCTACTTGGTTTGGCTTACCTGGCTGTTCATCGTGTACACTAACATTCATTATTACTACTCCCCCAGCTATCGTGGTGTCACCTTTCCCCTCTCTGGCGTTGCAGGAATTCATTTGGAATTCTGCCACCGATGATATATCCTACTGGGGATCTGTATAAACCAATTCCTTCCTTAACAGTCCGTCGTTTAGACAGGAAGTCATCTAGATAGTTGGCTCCCACCAGGATACCTACATTTCTGACTGTGTCAGTGGTAATGTCCTGGTCTGCCATCTTCACACCAAGGTCTTTCAATCGCTTGGTTGTGCTGCAAGACCTCTGGTCGTAATAGCCGCAGGTAATGTCTTTACTACCAAAGCTGTAATATTTCTGCAATGTCCACCCAATTTAACAGTGACATCCATCATAAGACTTGGCGGGCCTGACTTATAGCACCTCCCAATGTCGCATTAACTTTGTCGGTGGCCTTCAACTTTAACTTAGCCACCAACTCTCTGTTATCATGGACACTTGTGCTCCTGAGTCAAAGAATAATCGGGTTGTTTCGGATCTGTTCCGTTCACAACCCCTGCCATGACTGTAGGTAGGGCAGCAACTCTGTGCTTCTCGCTCAGATTAGAGACTTTGCCCACACTAATCACGCTGGCTACCACTTCAGGCTTGGACTCGCTTTCTAACTCTACTGGAGAAACGCCCTACTAGCCTGGGGTTCCCTTAAATTATTGTGACATAGTGCAGTATGGTGCTTACCTTTCCAGCAATTATAGCACTCTGAAAGATGTGACTGGCAATCTTCTGTCTCATGTCCCCACAACACCTTAAGCATAGCTGCAACTCCTTTAGTCTCTGCCGCCTACTGCTCAGTGTTGCATACGAGAGCAACTTCGTGCTAGTATGTTCGCTTTTGCAGAACACGCATATTCTGGTACGAGTGCCTCTGAGGGTCTGCTTAGAGGTCCTTGTCTTAGACACTTCTTTGCCATAGTACACCCCAACGTTAGTGTTATGAGCTTTAAATTGATCTCTCGAGTTTTCTGCGTAACTAACTGTTTGTTTATGTGATGATGGTGGTGACTCTTCTCTCTCACCTATACTCAAATAAGAAATGAGCTCTCCCAACCCCTCAATAATTTGCTGTATTGTAAACCAGTTCGTTCGGTATATTAAGCATAACTCGTGCACTATAGTGCTAGCTAACTTTCTCTGAATCAAGCGACTGACCATCCATTCCGATCCACCCCAATCATGTAAATTTTTGAGACTATTTGTCAAACTCATGACTTCGATGCGGAACTTCTCTACGCTCTGATGGTCATGACGGCAAACCTTTAGATCAGTCAATCGATAAAATATAGCAGTTTTTATATCCTCGGTGTTGCCAAACTCATCCTTCAGATGATCCTTGGCATGTTGATAATTAATATCAGTGGTTTGGTAATGCCGGACCAAGTCCAGGGCTTTACCCTTGAGCTGTGAACGTAAATACTGTAGTTTGGTGGCATCTGACAAATCATCCCTGTCGTCTATCTGGGATTTAAACTGATCCCAGAAAGCAATGTACTCTGTCAAGGTTCCGTCAAACATTGGTAAATTCAATGTAGGCAATCTGGGTAACACTCTAGGAGGAATGTGGTGGCCTGTGCACCCTGTACTATTATTTGTTGCCTCTGCTATATCAGCCTTCAATGTTTTCACTAACTTTTTGCAGAGCCTCATCTCCAGTTTACATTCAGCCGCGTGCTCGTCGTATTCCTCCTCAACTGCTTCAACAATTTCCTCAGACTCACCTGATGCAAAGGCTTCTGCCTCATAACGTAGATAGGCTGTCTCAAAGGCTCTAGCTTTTCCTTTAAAAGCTCTAAACACTTTCTAGATCTTCATAATCTCGTCTGCATTTTGTCTGTTATCTCGGCCCTCCTACATGCCTTGACTACGCATCTCTTGTGGGCATTCATAGACCGCTTTAGCTGACTTAGAGATAGGGGCGTCTCATCCGTCATTGTTGTGGTTTAGTTAAGAGCGTGTCACTAATTTGTACTTTAATTAGCCCACCCCACAGCACAATATGGTATTAGGTGAGAATAAGTGATTCCCAAAGCTCCTCAACAAGCGACGACTTTCTTTTACATATATTGACTTGACTCAATTAAAATGTACACTGTTAGCCCTCAAACCCAATTAAAATGAATATTGTTGTTATGAAAGCTAACCTAGCAACTCCCTGTACACAATAGTAAATGGTTACAGGACTTAAGCAAGCAATTCACAACTTAAATGAATCAAATACAATAAAATTAACACAGTAAAATATGTAGTCTTTGCAAATTAAATTCACTTGGATAACACAAAATAAATTCAGTAATTCAACTTATAAACAGTATAGTTGGAGAAGGTAACTCCTAGCCTAACTTTAGAACTGTTGAAATTAGTGTGCAACTAGCCTGAATCTAGCTTGCAAGGTAAATGATAACTAGGTTAAATCTGACCTGGCTTTATAACTGTTATAAATATTGCAGAGGCCTACCCTAACTGTGGTGCCTTACAATTCCCTAAGTAATTAAATATACAAGTTTCCTACCCTGGCTTACTTGTAATCACTGTAAATAAATAACTCACAAACTTAACTAGCCTAAGTAAGTCTTTGGGCCTAGGTGTGATAACTTAACCTAGCTCGAAAATGACTGGTACATTAACTGTGGCCTAGCTAATTAAGTCTAATCTGTCTGCTAAACTAGCTATTCCACATCTCGGTTAAAAGAACCATATAAAACTTGTTTGGACTGCCTTCTTGTAAGCTGCACTTTGAGCAAGCACTGTTGACACCGACCCTCTGAGACACTTCTCTCAGACTTACAAGTGGCTATGGACAAATTTCTAGCTGACTGCGTAAAAGAATTCCCACTACATGCACGATTATGAAAGGGTTTAACTTACTTGATGGAGTGGTAATGTGTCCTGGTCTTCCTAAGCTATCAACCTCCAAACACCATGTGAAGGGAAGAGCCTTAATCTGCAAATTAAGTGGTAATTAATGTCCTGCCTGCACCTCAGAGTTCTCTGGTTTCAAAGGATATCCCTTAAGCAATATATCAGTAAGTGACACTAGCTTCTAGACTAATACTTAAGGGATTGCCCCAATTATTACCTTATAGTGGGCATTCGCCGCTTATAACCCACAGCTCAAATAACCCCACCTTACTCCAAATATCGCTGGCCAGCTATACTAAGAAATGCAGAGTATATTATCTTACTGCGGGGCCTGGGCCAGAGACGAATCCACAGAACGTCGGAAGCCTCTGTGATTCTTGGTTCCCAGGCAAGTATTTTGAAGACACATGGGCGACCAAGCTCTAGCTCTTAGTACCCTGTTAACACCATGATGTCCAAGTCAAGAAGAATGAACTGGTGCTCTTTCCTCTTAGATTCAAGTGTGGAGCTGCCAGTTCTCGTTAGCTAACATAACCTAATGCTCGCCTATTTAGGCCTATATCTACCTATATTAAGTTGCTAAGAACTACATTATTAATATCTAACGTTGCCTCAATAATCCTAATACAATAGGAGAATAAATCTATCAATTAAAATGTACCAATTGTTACCTCGCATCTTGCGCTACCGTCCACAGGATGGATATGGGTGCAAATAAACTAGCCAGTTCAGTGGCAAAATCTAATCGCCAACTTGAATGTGTGTGTGTGTGTGTGTGTGTGTGTATGTTTGGTTGGGGTGTGGGTTCATAAACTCCGAGGGCCTATCCGTGGTATGTCTAAGGCTCCATACGGCTCACTTCCCTGTGGAACTTGAGTGACATAAGATAAGATAAGATTTCTTCGGATTTTTAACCCCGGAAGGTTAGCACCCAGGATAACCCAAGAATGTCAGTGCGTCGTCGAGGACTGTCTGTCTTATTTCCATTGGGGTCCTTAATCTTGTCCCCCAGGATGCGACTCACACCAGTCGACTAACAACCCAGGTACCTATTTGCTGCTAGGTGAACATGACAGCAGGTGTAAGGAAACACGTCGAAATGTTTCCACCCGCCGGGAATCGAACCCGGGCCCTCCGTGTGTGAAGTGAGAGCTCTAGCCCATGGCATTATGGGCAGACTATATCTAATGGCTTATAGACTAACATACATGTACCTATTAATGTGATTATCCTCTCTTTAATGTAAATGTAAATAACTCATTTTATCTTATTCCTAGTACTGTTTAAATAGTAATGCTTATCACAAGGACCCCAATGTAAATAAGTCACTTTGTCTGACTTTCTTGGGTTATCCTAAGTAATCTACACATATACTGCTATGTATGAACATTTATATAACTGTATTTATGTGTTCCTGTTCCTGAATAAACTTACAATACGCCACTTTATAGAAATAAAGTTGTTCGTTTGCTTTTGGTAGACAAAAAAATATATAATTTTTACAGCTGAATAAAATCTGCAGTACGAAAAAGGAGGGCAGACAAATGATTTAAGAAACCACTAAAACACAGGTGAGTACACAGAATTGTTTGTTTGTTTGTTTGTTGGGTTTATGAGCTTACGAAGTATCGAGCCCAACTTCCCGACGTTCGGGGAAGATTTGTTGCCCAACGCTGGGCCATGAAAGAAAAAGGAATGAAAGTTCCTTTGTAAATAGAAATAGAAAGTTTCCAATTAGATTCGGTGGACCACCAAAACCCGTTAGAGAATTATCCACAGAGAGGAAAAATGGAGCTGCTAAGAGTAAGCCGATGGCAGGTGCCCCTCCTGTTAAGTGCCCTGCGGGCAAAGTAGATGAAGAACTACACTTAAGAAATAGTTATACCTATGACCATATTTTTTAAAGGGGTGAACCGGTAAGCCAGCAGAAGGCCTCAGTCAGATGACCAACGGCTCCAACGGCGGGTCATCATCTGACTAAGACCCGCGTCAGGAAACACTTGTCTTGTTTCCTGACGAACCTTACCTAACCTAACCGTAGATGAGGACAAAGGTCCCAGAGAGACCGGGGGAATTTGTCACTGATACTCACGCGAAAGCAAGATGCTGGATCACCATGTGGAAAAGCCCCGGCCGGACAAACCGGCGAACCTACAAGAAGAAAGCAAAATGTTCACAAGGTATTAAATGGACCCCAATGGAAATAAGTCACTTTGTCTGACTTTTTTGGGTTATCCTATGTTCTCTACACATATGCTGCTATGTATGATAATCTATGTAACTGTATTTGTGTATACATGAATAAACTTACTTATCTTACTTACACGAAGGCTGGTACAGAAGTCCGTAAAGGCAGAAGACAACCACGCAGCCCCAGTGTTGTTGAGATTGGGGTTATTCAGGGCCACCACATCTGGGATTGAATGAGGAAAAAAAATTTCCTCCTGAAAAAAGAAACGGGAACATTAAATTCCCAACATAGATCAAGAACCCCAATGGAAATAAGTAACATTGTCTGACTTTTTTGGTTATCCCAAGTAACCTTCAATATGCTGCTATGTATGACAATTTATGTAACTGTATTTATGGACCCCAATCGAAATAAGTCACTTTGACTTTTTTGGGTTATCCTAGGTACTCTACACATATGCTGCTATGTATGTTAATCTATGTAACTATTTGTGTATACTTGAATAAACTTACTTACCATGTGTACCTGTACATGAATAAACTTACTTGCTTATCAGGTGGGCCTCAGACCTGAACACCAGCAGAGACAGGAGTCTTACTTCTGGAGCAGCAGGCCTACACTCCACCTACGCCCATGCTGAAGTCTCTCAAAGTGTTATTGTTTCACACTTTAATTGTAACGGACTCTTTCCTCATTAGTAGGACATTTTGCAGCAAGAGTGTGGTGGTTGCTCTGTAATTCAGGCGTTGGTGTTGGTGGAGTGGTACAGTTTAATATCTTTATTATGCACTCCCATACCCATCCTGTGGGCGGTAGTCAAAAGATTACAAAGGTAAAAATTGGTCCAGAGACTGGACTCCAAAGTTTTGATAGCTGAACAAGTTACAGCGGTAATGAACTAGATCTGGTCATAATCATGACAAGTTGCAAAGGTAATGAGCTCCAGGTAGAGGGTGGTCACACTCATGACAAGTTACAAGGTAATGAACTAGAGTTGGTCACAATCATGACAAGTTACAAAAGGGAATGAGGGTCCAGGTAGAGCTGGTCACAATCATGACAAGTTGCAAAAGGGAATGGGGCTCCAGGTAGAGCTGGTCACAATCATGACAAGTTTAAGGAATACTTCAGGTAGAGCTGGTCACAATCATGACAGTTACAAAGGTAATGAATCATAAACACGTCCATACATGGTAAAAAATGCATCCATTGCCCCAACAACAGATGTTTCAAGGTGCCTGTCCCCTTCGGCAGGACAGCCAGACAGCATTTCAAACAGGGGAGGTTTCACCAGGATCTGCTTTGGGAGGAGCACCATCCAGCAGCCCGGGGAGAGCAGCCCTGGGGGGTGCAACGTCCCGGTGGACCAGTTTTTTGCAGACCCGGGGCACCAAGATTGCAGATCGCGGCTTCCCTCCGCTGAGAGGCGCTCGGCCGCCCCCCATGGACCCCCGGGCCCGACATCCACCGGGGGCCGGAGGGAACCTGGGAACCGAGTCACCCGCCCGGGGAATCCCCTGATAAATTTCCCCCGGCCGTCCCTGCGTGGAAGCTCCCCCGGGTCCCCGCACACCCCCCCCATCGCCGACGCGGGAGTTGGGGGGTAAGAACAGGGGGGGGGGGAAGGTCACTGTTCACCAAACACGGGCAGCCAACACATCCCCCCCCCCCCCTGCAGGCGGGGGGAGGAGGCACTGCTGCCCCCGCCTTTTTTTGGGACACACTCCCCCCCAAAACCTCACAAATTCCACTGTTTACGCGAAACGATGCAGGGGATGTCCCCCGTTTTTTTTGGGGAATTTTCCCAGAAAACCACACAGAGTCCTGTTCAGTCATGACCTGGGCCCCCCCCTTTTTTGATCAGGACCCCCCCTTTTAAAACCCCCCGGAGCTAGCCCCCAAAAAGCCCAGCCCCACCCCCGGCAGACGAGCCTGGGTGGAGGGTAGTGGAGCAGGCCTTAAAATTTTGGGATCAAAACCAAAAGTCGTGCAGAACTTTCTGTCCTTAAGGGGGCCCCCCTTTTAGTGCTGTGAATATAAAATAGCAATTCCAGCAGTGGGGATAGGGTCCCCCCCTTTTCCCCGTTTCAAATAACTGGGGCTTATGAAATAATAGAATGCCAGACCCTCAGTCACGGGCATTTAAACCCCTGGTCACATCAGCAGTAAGGTTTTTTTGGTAAGGCCCCTGTAGCCCAGGAGGTCTGGTCTTCAATAGAGGTTTTTACCCCCTCAGGGGGGTTTTGAAGTAAAAAATTTGTCCAGTTTCCGGGGTGAAGATAGCCCCTTTTGGGCCCCTTTAAAACCCGAGGACATGACGGTGGCCCCGGTCAGTGGGGTGGTGGTGGCGGCGGAGGGGTAGCTTTTCACCCCCTCAACATAAAATTTTTCACACGACAATGAAGGCGTCTTGGAGCGTAAAAATAGTGTTAAACCTTTCGGGAAACCCCCCCTAACGGCATTTGCAAGTGAAAGTTTTAGGAGTCGTTCACAGTAACCCCGCAAGGTTTTATTTTTAAAACGTTTTGGGAAGTAGTTTGTGGCGTTCAAAAGATGACAATAAAGGGGGGGGGGTTTCCCCCCCCCCCCGGGGAATCAGGAGAAAAAAATGATTTTTTAAGTTTTTAAAACCCGGGACAGGGCGGGCCCCCAGAGGGGGGGGCCCTTTTCGCACTTTTTGGAGTATTTTTTTACCCTACCCGTTTTTAATGGGGAGGAGTTTGACACTCCAGACCGTCAGGGGATCCTGGGGCCCCCACCCCCCATTTTTTTTTTTTTCAGGGCCCATTGAATACAAAAACACAGTTATTAGTCAACCCCTTTTCCCCCTTTTGGGCAAGGGTTTTCCCCCTTTTTTTCATTGGAAGCCCCCGGGCCCCACACAGCGCGTTTCGGGGGCCCCCCAAAAACCCCCCAAAAACCCTCCATTAACAGAAAACTTTTTTTTTTTAATGGCCCTAAAAAACCCCAAAAACAAAAAAAAACTTATAATAATAATATCTTTATTTCTACAAGTATAAGGTATGGAAAAATAAACACCTAAGAGTATAATGTTTATCATTTATTGACAACGTTTCGCCCACGCATGGGTTTATCAAATCACAAAATGATCTACCTGGATAAAAGATACCAGTATATATAGGGTAAAGTCAGGTTGTCTTCAAAGACAACCCGGGTAACCTAAACCCCCACTGTTGGTGGGTTGGTTTTGACACGGACCTGCCAGGTATGGGCCAGTGGGCCCGTTGCAGTGTTTCCCTTTTTTCTTATGTTCCTATACTTGTCCAATCTCTTTTAGGTTACCCAAAAGGGTTTTAACTATCACACTACTTATATTTACTTATATTTACTTATATTTATACCTGAATAAACTTACTTACTTCTTACTTACTTTCTTGCCCTTTCTTACTTATTTTTCACTTACTTTGAAGACTGTCACTGCAGCATTCTCCATCTGACTATATCCTATATATACTCATTTATCTTTTATCATGTGCAAGTTGATTGTTCTACCTTATTGTATTACTACTACTACTACAACTTATATCACTACTACTTCTACCACCACTAGTATTACACCTCACTTTGAGGGATATATATACCCTCTGTGTCCATGTATTGTTGATAAAGGCTTGAAAAAGCTCCTGGGAGCGAAACTTGCCACAATAAATTGTCTCATTAGTTGCATTTGTGTCCTTTTACTTAATAGTCCTGCCTGGTCCTCTGTCGGCTGAATTCTCCTCATTAACTTCATATCGTCTGCAAACAGAGACACTTCTGGTCTATGTAGGTACAGTGGACCCCGGAATTTTTTTAATCCGTTCCAAAAGGGCTTAGCGTAAACCGAAAATATCGTAATCCAATATTTTCCCCCTAAGAAATAATGGAAATTAAATTAATCCGTTCCCGACACCCAAAAGTATTAAAATAAATATTTTTAAAATTAACTTACACAGAAGATTGATACATGTATATATAAATTACCACAAACAAAATACAACAGTATAATAACTTAAAGTGTTAACCCTCATTGTTTACTATTATATTCCCTAGATTTTTTTCTTAAAAAAAAAAAAAACTAACTGCCACAGTTCTTTTATTAATTTTTTTTATAATAATTAAGGTACTAACTCAGGTATAATTTACTTTACTTTCATTGTTTGCTATCATTTTCCCCAGCTCCTTTATTCCCAGCTTTAGTAAAACCATAGTTCAATTAATTGCATTTGTTAAAATTTACTT
>WNWK01000345.1:0-12500 GCA_009830355.1 Cherax destructor
GAGAGAGAGAGAGAGAGAGAGAGAGAGAGAGAGAGAGAGAGAGAGAGAGAGACGAAATACAAGACGTCTTGAAGACGTTTCGCCAGCCTGTGGCTTTCTCGGTTCTTCATATGTCATCTGTGTATTGAATTAAGCCACTGGTTGACCAAACGTCTTCATGTAAAGAAACACAGGTGTTGCACAGGTGTTTAATTCATAATCATGTCTGTATTGTGTGTCATTGTAAAGAGAGAGAGAGAGAGAGAGAGAGAGAGAGGCAAAGTCAAAAGACCTACTGCAACTCACTTTCAATCTGAATCTCAGAGATGTAAAAATATCTGCATATTTTTTTACAAGTTTTAAAATATTTATCATAAGTTAATTCTCTCTCTCTCTCTCTCCTCTCTCTCTCTCCCTCGCTCTCTCCTCTCTCTCTCCTCTCTCTCCCTCTCTCTCCCCTCTCTCTCCCTCTTCCTCGCTCTCCCTCTCTCTCCTCGCTCTCTCCCTCGCTCTCTCCCTCGCTCTCTCCCTCGCTCTCTCCCTCGCTCTCTCCCTCGCTCTCTCCCTCGCTCTCTCCCTCGCTCTCTCCCTCGCTCTCTGCTTGCCTCAAGCACTCGCTCATTTTGTCTTTGTTTTCACTTGATAAACCAGAGAAATGAAACTTTCCAAGAGAATAGAAATTACGGGGAATCTAGAATTTTGAAGCTAGGAATATTTTGACTTTAAATAAACGAATCTACGTGGTTAGGAGAAAATCTACGTGGTTAGGAGAAAATCTACGTGGTTAGGAGAAAATCTATGTGGTTAGGAGAAAATCTACGTGGTTAGGAGAAAATCTACGTGGTTAGGAAGAAATCAACGTGGTTAGGAAGAAATCAACGTTAGAAACAAATCTACGTTAGGAAAAAAATCTACGTGGTTAGACAAATGCAGAAAGTTAGAGAGAGAGAGAGAGAGAGAGAGAGAGATATTGCGAGTTACAGAGACCAAAGTTTGAAATAATTCGAGCAAGAATTGAAGAGAGTGAGGGAGAGTGATGAACAGCTGAGGAACAAGTGAATAAGAGACGTCCAGGGAGCACCACTATGGCGGATATTGCTGAGGACTTTGTGAACAGGGAAGAGCTAGGGAGCTAACGGTGAACACCTCTGAGAAATATATGACAGACAGGGAGAGTGTTTAACAGCCAGAAATAAACACGAAGGATGGTAGGAGACGAGCAAATTTTTCACGGAATCTGCGAATAAGAAACAAGCTAGAGAGAAGGAGAAAGGTAAACACACCAAGTGAAGTATGAAGAGAAACGAGTAAGGCTGCAGCATAAGCCTAGGGGAACACCGCGTGTGCTCTTTGATGTGCTTCACCTCTCCCTGTCACTCAATTACTCGAGTTTGCTGGAGCTGCCAACCACACCAAACTTTTCTTCCACTTCCTCTCACGTCAATATGTGTGGGAGTCAGGAGAAACGGAGCAGCGGAAACTGAAAGAGAAAGAGAGGCCAATTAATTGAGCATGAATATGCGCCCCATGCATGATGTCCTAACATCATCCTGAGAGATGTTGCTTCGAAACACCAACCTCTAAAGTTGTCGTAGCCACTGAACCTACAGTGGAATATTTGACGATAGCTCCATCGCCGTAGTAAAGACTTCCACCTTAAGCTGTGTAATGGAATACGAGAGGGAAAACAACACTGGCTCTAGTACACACACTTGTCCCTAAATTTTTCTTCTGTAATACTAAAAATTTCTATCATACGTGTCATTAAGTCGTCTTATTATGTGTGTCCCGCATCCTTGTCCTTAACTCTTGTATGATCTATCATGTATGATCTATCATGTATGATCTATCATGTATGATCTATCATGTATGAAAGAGTAGCTGCAATCTGCGGTTGTATTCAATTTTGTAAAAAGAACAACACTCAGACTTGCCCACTAAAGAGATCAGTACCCTTGTTTACTCACTATCCTTGTTTATTCACTACCCTTGATTACTAATTATCCTTATTCACTATCCATGTTTACTCACTACCCAAAGAAGCTTTCCTCTCCCTTTAACCCCATCCTACTATCTACCCAAGATCAGAGAGAAAATCCATGGAGTCTGTGCTCAGAAGGGATCCATAACATGATAATGCTATGTATCCCGTCGACGAGACCTCAATCAAAATCACAGAGTTCAAAGCCAGAGTAGAATTTCTGGACCTAATTGCGATCAAAAGGACCGAACTAGCATAACTACGATCAGAGGGACCGAACTAGAGATTTATCCTTTATGTAAAGGTTCCCGGATGCTGGTAAAGGGCTCTTGATTCCAAGGAATTTGAGTTACCATTTTCCTCGGCTCCATATATATATATATATATATATATATATATTTATATATATATATTTATATATATATATTTATATATATATATATATATATATATATATATATATTTATATATATATATTTATATATATATATATATATATATATATATATATATATATATATATATATATATATATATATGCTCGAAACAACCACTGTAAAAAAATAGTGAAATAACAATCGCTTTTGTGATTTCTCACATTATCAAGAACCTTGTTAATGTTAGAAATCACGAAAGCGCTTGTAATTTCACTATTTTTTTCACAGTAGTTGTTTTGCACATTGTGATATCACCTGTTTACTATGATCTTATATACATAAAGGAGAAAAGGGAGAGTGAATAAGTATAAGATGTGAGGAGAAGGGTGATTAAACCCATAATCAGAGTAAAGATAATTACTCTTGAGAAATTAACTGTAAATAAAGCCATACAGATATATTTATCGACAGCACCAAGTATCTATCAGACATATCAGTGTAAAGAAATCTTTGTATACCTCGAGAGTTACACACCTCTCAGGGTATATAACCTTGGTTATTACACTGCAGCAGATGGGATACACACCCACACGGAGGAGGTGGTATCGAAGCTGCCAGATGTAATTCCATTGTTGCCTGCGGCGCCGGTTTGAACTGGGGAGAAAATGTAATTTCCTTTCTCATTGGTAATCAATAACAAAATTGAAAAAGTTGGAGAAAATTCAAATATTGAAAAGATATGGGAAAGTATTGGTTTAGCAATGCAGTTGTAGGTAAGTGGTATAATGTGCCTAGAAGACTCGCTGAAACTAGACCCTACGGCAGCTTAAAAATGAGTTAGATAAATATGTATATGAATGAGAAGAGATAGATCTTGAGTTTCCCGTAGCTCGATTGGTAGCGCACTTAGCTCACACATTGGGGTCCGCGGTTCGACTCCCGGTACAGGTGGAAACATTACGACGTTTTCCTTAAGACACCTGCTGTCCAAGTTCATTTATCAGTAAAATGGGTACCTGGGTGTTAGTCGACTGGTGTGGGTCGCATCCTGGGACAAAACTGACCTAATTTCCCCGAAATGCTCTGCATAACAAGCCGCTTTCTATATAGTAGTATGTCATTGATGTCAGCTAGGCCTGTATACCTTGTACATGTGCTTACAGAAACAAATATTATTATCTGAGTTAGTAGGCCTACTGCAGTGTTTCTAATGTCTTATCTCCTTAAAGATAAATTCGTGTATATTTATGTCACAATGTTGATTTTTTATTGGATTTTAAGTCAAGTAAACGAGTGTCATTAAGGTCGAGTGTCAGTGTATATATACACTGAGAAATACGCACCGGGGGTCAACGCTCCCGCGGCCCAGTCCTTGACCGGGGCCTCCCAGTGGATCAGGTCCTGATCAACCAGGCTGTTACTGCTGGCAGCACGCAATCCAACGTACGAACCACAGTCCGGCTGATAGGGCACTGACTTGAGGCTTCTGTCCAGTTTCCTCTTGAAGGCAGCCAGAGGATTATTGACAGATTTCTTTATATATGACCTATTATTCCGAATAAAGTCTTCTTCCTTTTCATCTTATTCATTTTCTTCTCCGTCTTCATCTTTATCTCCATCTTTTTCATCTCCATTTTCTTCGTCGGTGATTCACATACTGGATAACATGATAACATAGGAATGTCACGCATTTACGAGACGATAGTCTTTCTCTCTCTCCCCCCCTCTCTCCCTTATCTCTCTCTCTCTCTCTCTCTCTCTCTCTCTCTCTCTCTCTCTCTCTCTCTCTCTCTCTCTCTCTCTCTCTCTCTCCCTTATCTCTCTCTCTCTCCCCTCTCTCCCTTATCTCCTCTCTCTCTCTCCCCTCTCCCTTATCTCTCTCTCTCTCTCTCTCTCTCTCTCTCTCTCTCTCTCTCTCCCTTTAATTTCTTCTGTGCTTTTAGCTTTTCTCACTGAATTATATGTTAAGTTTTCCAAGAAGATGCTGTGTGTAAAGGTTGTTGAGGACGCCAGAGGTCAGCGGAGTGGAAGGTAATATCCTGAGGGAGGAAGATCGCGAGAATCCTGGCGTGGGATCACATGCTCCCGGCCCACCAGGATTGTTTCTCGGAGATTAGTCCCTCAGCATCTTGGAATGCTGTCACTCTTCTCATACCCCCTCTACACACACACACACACAAGGGGCCAGGAGCTTTGACTCGACCCCTGCAACCACAACTAGGTGAGTACATACACCAATCAAGAAATGGCACACCAAAGGGTATTGGAGAACACACACAACAGGGTAAACAATGAAGACAAGCGAGCCAGATACCTCAAAGGCAATGGAATCTGTAAATGTTTCACGCTCATATCCGAAAGAGACAGAACAGAAGCACCGTGTGAACAGCTAGCTAAAAATCTGCTGGCATGTGGAAACGGGACAATCACAAGATATTTAGAAAACATATAAATAAGTCCAAATATTTATGAAAATGAGTAATCCGGAACGGCCATTGCGTGCCATTGTTAATGGCACGCACACCCCGTAAGGTAATGGAGAAGATAAACAGAGGAAGAGATTTGGTGCAGAATTCTGACCCACATTCCTCGTTCCTTCCGGCTAACCCACTAGGAGAGTTTATATTGGTTGTATACCTCTGCAAGACATGATGAAAGATATCCTTAGAGAGAAACGTTAGACCATTAAATAGCTGTACTACTGCATGTTTCTCTGTTTACATTCCTGTCGGCAGTACGTCTTTTCAGTCCAAGAAGTTTGTTCTTGAGTGAGCTAGAAAGAGAATCCCAGTGAACGGGGCTCTAGACGGAAGAGGTTGCTGAACGGGGCTCTAGACGGAAGAGGTTGCTGAACGGGGCTCTAGACGGAAGAGGTTGCTGAACGGGGCTCTAGAAGGAAGAGGTTGCTGAACGGGGCTCTAGAAGGAAGAGGTTGCTGAACGGGGCTCTAGAAGGAAGAGGTTGCTGAACGGGGCTCTAGAAGGAAGAGGTTGCTGAACGAGGCTCTAGAAGGAAGAGGTTGCTGAACGAGGCTCTAGAAGGAAGAGGTTGCTGAACGAGGCTCTAGAAGGAAGAGGTTGCTGAACGAGGCTCTAGAAGGAAGAGGTTGCTGAACGAGGCTCTAGAAGGAAGAGGTTGCTGAACGGGGCTCTAGAAGGAAGAGGTTGCTGAACGGGGCTCTAGAAGGAAGAGGTTGCTGAACGGGGCTCTAGAAGGAAGAGGTTGCTGAACGGGGCTCTAGAAGGAAGAGGTTGCTGAACGGGGCTCTAGAGGAAGAGGTTGCTGAACGGGGCTCTAGAAGGAAGAGGTTGCTGAACGGGGCTCTAGAAGGAAGAGGTTGCTGAACGGGGCTCTAGAAGGAAGAGGTTGCTGAACGGGGCTCTAGAAGGAAGAGGTTGCTGAACGGGGCTCTAGAAGGAAGAGGTTGCTGAACGGGGCTCTAGAAGGAAGAGGTTGCTGAACGGGGCTCTAGAAGGAAGAGGTTGCTGAACGGGGCTCTAGAAGGAAGAGGTTGCTGAACGGGGCTCTAGAAGGAAGAGGTTGCTGAACGGGGCTCTAGAAGGAAGAGGTTGCTGAACGGGGCTCTAGAAGGAAGAGGTTGCTGAACGGGTCTCTAGAAGGAAGTTTTTGAACGGGGGCTCTTCAAGAATGAGCTTGTTGAACAGGGCTCTTCAAGGAGGTTATTGAAAGGGGCTCTGGAAAGAGGAGGTTGTTGAATAAGGCTATTTAAGGAGGGTGTTGAACGGGGCTCTGGGTGGAAGAGGTTATTGAAAGGGGCTTCCGAGGAAGGAAGATGTTGAATGGGGCTCTCTCGAGAGAGGAGGCAAATAGACCCCTCTCGGCCTGCATACCCTGGAGTAATAATAGAGGCACCTGGGAGGGGGCGCGAGGAACCTGTGCAAACATTGAAGAAGCAATACCGTATGTGCAACAA
The DNA here is from genome assembly GCA_009830355.1 of Cherax destructor. Classification (NCBI taxonomy): domain Eukaryota; kingdom Metazoa; phylum Arthropoda; class Malacostraca; order Decapoda; family Parastacidae; genus Cherax; species Cherax destructor. Next base: position 6,272 of record WNWK01000345.1, read on the forward strand.
TCTTCCCTCTTACCTGCCCTTCCCGCCCCTTCACGCATCCCCCATGTGCCCTTCGTACCACACACAAAGACCCTCATCTGCCCTTCATACCACACACAGGCCCTAACCTGCCATTCATACAACACACAGGCCCTTACCTGCCCTTCTTACCACACACACAGGCCCTAACCTGCCCTTCGTACCACATACAGGCCCTCAACTACCCTTCTTATGAGCCTTTTACTAGAGTCAAACATCCGAAATTCTCTTTTCAAATCCCTAAAGTACCAAATAATTTTTCAGAAACTAACACTTTCACCAACACTGTTCAATCGTCAACACATTTAACCTCGTTTTCCCTCTAATAATTAAATTAAACAGGGAAAGGAGTTGGCAGGGGAGATAAAAAAAAAGGAAGGCAGAGAAGAGAATGCCCAGGAAGGTGATCTTGTAGTTCACTGACATTTTTAACATGGTAGAATACATTCTTGGTGTTATACACGTTTCCCTACTATATCCCATCCTACAGGATGATTTTTGTACATAAGGTGATGAAATCTATCAGTCTGAGGTTGGGGGACTTCAGTACGGCGATGCTGATACAGCCAAACGTGCCACTATGGGTTCAAACCATACCACGGGTGGGGTTCGAACCCGCGGTCAGAATTCCAGACCGTAGCGTAAGCCACTGGGCCAGCTAGCTTCAATAAGATTCATCCAACTAGGTCTGGAGTTCTGAGACTCTCTGACCGCGGGTTCGAACCCCACCCGTGGTATGGTTTGTTTGCAATCGTGTCAATACGATTTCGTGGGCCACTATGGGTTCAGTTATTTCATTCTCTCTCTCTCTCTCTCTCTCTCTCTCTCTCTCTCTCTCTCTCTCTCTCTCTCTCTCTCTCCTTCCCATTTCCTCGCTGCCTCCTCCAACTTAGTATTTTTTTCCCCTTCCTTCCCTCCTTACATCCTCTTAGCTCTTTCCGTTTTCGCTTCTTTCTCCGTTTCTCCTTAGTTCCCTTCCTCCTGAGAGTGACAAACGTGTGGAAAGTGCGAGTGATCGCTTGAGTGAATCAGCCAGCGAGTGGGAAGAACGATCATTATGCTTCAATGAACGAAGCACCACTAGCGAGTGACCTTCCAGACTTCGTGAGTTTCCCACACCATTAAGTGCGACTTACGTTCCATTTCATCTGGAGATTTGTGTTAAGAACAAGGTGCCTCGCATTGTACGGTGAGTATTGCCGGATGGTGACCTGCTCTTGAAGGATTGTGACCGGCTCTTGAAGGATGGTGACCGGCTCTTGAAGGATGGTGACCTGCTCTTGAAGGATGGTGACCGGCTCTTGAAGGAATGTGACCGGCTCTTGAAGGATGGTGACCGGCTCTTGAAGGATGGTGACCGGCTCTTGAAGGATGGTGACTGGCTCTTGAAGGATGGTGACCAGCTCTTGAAGGAATGTGACCGGCTCTTGAAGGATGGTGACCGGCTCTTGAAGGATGGTGACCGGCTCTTGAAGGATGGTGACCGGCTCTTGAAGGATGGTGACCGGCTCTTGAAGGATGGTGACCGGCTCTTGAAGGATGGTGATTGGCTCTTGAAGGATGGTGATTGGCTCTTGAAGGATGGTGATTAGCTCTTGAAGGATTGTGATTGGCTCTTGAAGGATGGTGATTGGCTCTTGAAGGATGGTGATTGGCTCTTGAAGGATGGTGATTGGCTCTTGAAGGATGGTGATTGGCTCTTAGAGGATTCCCAAGACAGGATACAACTAGACAGAAAAATACTTAAGAGGACAGTAAATATGTGTTGGAGATAACTGGTGGTCCTCTCTCTCGTGTTGGAGATAACTGGTGGTCCTCTCTCTCGTGTTGGAGATAACTGGTGGTCCTCTCCCTCGTGTTGGAGATAACTGGTGGTCCTCTCCCTCGTGTTGGAGATAACTGGTGGTCCTCTCCTTCGTGTTGGAGATAACTGGTGGTCCTCTCCCTCGTGTTGGAGATAACTGGTGGTCCTCTCCCTCGTGTTGGAGATAACTGGTGGTCCTCTCCCTCGTGTTGGAGATAACTGGTGGTCCTCTCCCTCGTGTTGGAGATAACTGGTGGTCCTCTCCCTCGTGTTGGAGATAACTGGTGGTCCTCTCCCTCGTGTTGGAGATAACTGGTGGTCCTCTCCCTCGTGTTGGAGATAACTGGTGGTCCTCTCCCTCGTGTTGGAGATAACTGGTGGTCCTCTCCCTCGTGTTGGAGATAACTGGTGGTCCTCTCCCTCGTGTTGGAGATGAACGATGGCTTCTCCACTTAAAAACTGTTAAATTTATTTTGATTGGTTCGTTTCACGACTCGTGGACGCTTGAGCACTTCCTGTGTTACAAGCGACAGCTTGAGCACTTCCTGTGTTACAAGCGACAGCTTGAGCACTTCCTGTGTTACAAGCGACAGCTTGAGCACTTCCTGTGTTACAAGCGACAGCTTGAGCACTTCCTGTGTTACAAGCGACAGCTTGAGCACTCCTGTGTTACAAGCGACGCTTGAGCACTTCCTGTGTTACAAGCGACAGCTTGAGCACTTCCTGTGTTACAAGCGACTGCTTGAGCACTTCCTGTGTTACAAGCGACAGCTTGAGCACTTCCTGTGTTACAAGCGACAGCTTGAGCACTTCCTGTGTTACAAGCGACTGCTTGAGCACTTCCTGTGTTACAAGCGACTGCTTGAGCACTTCCTGTGTTACAAGCGACTGCTTGAGCACTTCCTGTGTTACAAGCGACTGCTTGAGCACTTCCTGTGTTACAAGCGACAGCTTGAGCACTTCCTGTGTTACAAGCGACTGCTTGAGCACTTCCTGTGTTACAAGCGACTGCTTGAGCACTTCCTGTGTTACAAGCGACTGCTTGAGCACTACCTGTGTTACAAGCGACGTTTGAGCACTTCCTGTTTACAAGCGACGCTTGAGCACTTCCTGTGTTACAAGCGACTGCTTGAGCACTTCCTGTGTTACAAGCGACTGCTTGAGCACTTCCTGTGTTACAAGCGACTGCTTGAGCACTTCCTGTGTTACAAGCGACTGCTTGAGCACTCCCTGGGTGTCTCAGTCTTTAAAGTGAACGAATATGTGATAGCATATTACGCTTCAAAATACTGGGAAATGATTGACATTGAGGTTTCAAAAGGGGTTTAACTAGGTCACTAACGAGCTCTTTCTACAACACAAGTACATTTAAATCCTTTTAAAATCCGCCCTTCAACGTAGCCAACTTGTATAGTGATACTGACACACTAACGAATCTCCAAAAATCAACATTTTAACGATATATATATATATTTCACAGTAAAACTGCTCTATATCCGGCGGACATTAATTTAATTTGCATAATCTGCTTTCATATTTATATCACAATCATGGGAGACTATTGTGAAATAACTTGGTTTAATTAGCAGAACCTTGAGCAGGATGGAGTCCAGGTCGATGATGGTGCTGCTAGTGAGGTTGAGAAAGTGCTGAATGTCGTTATTGTACGGAGTGGTGCTGGAGGCTCTCTCTCTCTTTCTCTCTCTCTCTCTCTCTCTCTCTCTCTCTCTCTCTCTCTCTCTCTCTCTCTCTCTCTCTCTCTCTCTCTCTCTCTTTCTCTCTCTCTCTCTCAGTTGAACGTTTCCTGGCTTTCATAGGCCTTCTCTTTCATTATATTTTTTCTCTCTGGGTTTTAACTGCGCCTTGCAAATACTTTTGAACGTTCAGTCATCATCGTATTGATGAATCAGACACATGAGCAACACTTAGGTATCTTCATTGCCGTAGATGAATGGTTCAGAGAACCGACAAGTTGTTAAATTAGACACACATGCAACACTTGGGTATCTTTATTGAGGAAACGTTTCGCCACACAGGGGCTTCATCAGTCCAATACAAAAAAGAAAGTAGTAATAAAAGGAGGAGTTTGAGGTAATCAGTCCCTCGGCCTGGAGTCGATGTGTTCAGTCCATCAATCTTGAAGTAAATACAACATAAGGCAAATAGAAGTTGCTTATATACTGTAGACAGGTGAGATGAAGCAGGAGGAGGCGGGGTCATAGTGGTATCAACCACTAGTCGAAGTAAGTCCTTGTCCAAAGGTTTGGACAAATGTTGATGAATCCCTTTGTATCAAGATCCCAAGAAGTTGCTGTGTCAGACAGGATGTAGATGAATGGTTCAGAGAACCGACAAGTTGTTAAATTAGACACATATGCAACACTTGGGTATCTTTATTGAGGAAACGTTTCGCCACACAGTGGCTTCATCAGTCAATACAAAAAGAAAGTAGTAATAAAAGGAGGATCTTAATACAAAGGGATTCTTCAACATTTGTCCAAACCTTTGGACAAGGACTTACTTCGACTAGTGGATGATACCACTATGACCCCGCCTTCCTGCTTCATCTCACCTGTCTACAGTATATAGCAACTTCTATTTGCCTTATGTTGTATTTATTCAAGATTGATGGACTGAACACATCGACTACAGGCCGAGGGACTGATTACCTCAAACCTCCTTTATTACTACTTTCTTTTGTATTGACTGATGAAGCCACTGTGTGGCGAAACGTTTCCTCAATAAAGATACCCAAGAGTTGCATATGTGTCTAATTTAATATCTTTATTGCCGGTTGGTGAACCTGTATCAGACATGTATCTTATTATTCATAGTACATAACACCGACAAATTGATGGGGAAGACACATGTGTACCGCCATCAACATGACCCCAATGTATTATTGCTATAAGAGTTAGTTTAGTTTAATATCTTCATTGTTTTGAACAGATACGCTGGTTCCTATTGCCTAAATAACACACATAATTAATATTAATTCTTAAAGAGGTGGAGGGGTAAGCCAGCGGAAGGCCTCGGTCAGATGACCAAAAGCTCCAGCTGCGGGTCATCAAATAACTAAAACCCGCGTCAGGAAACACTTGACCTGTTTCCTGGCGAATCTTACCTAACTTAACCTGGAAAAATAAACACATAAGCAGTATAATGTGATCCTTTATTGACAACGTTTCGCCAACGCAGTGGGCTTTATCGAGTCACAGACAGATCTACCTGGAAAATGAGCAACATGGAGATATATATAGGGTACAGTCAGGTGGAGAATGCCGTTGTTCTGGTTGAACAACGGCTTCTACAACATAGCTGAACCTATTGCCAAGAAACTACTTCAACGCTATCCCACCTAGAACTCAAGAATGGTACACTGCAGGTCCTTTAAGTCACACAATGGATGCTGGGTCAGGTGGAGAAAGCTGCATGTGACAGTCTTAAAAGTAGTGTGATAGTTAAAAACATTGTGTGACTTAAAGGACCTGCAGTGTACCATTCTTGAGTTCTAGGTGGGATAGCGTTGAAGAAGTTTCTTGGCAATAGGTTCAGCTAGAACTCAAGAATGGTACACTGCAGGTCCTTTAAGTCACACAATGTTTTTAACTATCACACTACTTTTAAGACTGTCACATGCAGCTTTCTCCACCTGACCCAGCATTCTCCACCTGACTGTACCCTATATATATCTCCATGTTGCTCATTTTCCAGGTAGATCTGTCTGTGACTCGATAAAGCCCACTGCGTGGGCGAAACGTTGTCAATAAAGGATCACATTATACTGCTTATGTGTTTATTTTTCCATTGTGTCGGTATTTTATACCATTTATTTCTAACCTAACCTATTCCCTGGATGTCTTAGTTCGTCACAGCTTAAGCAAAAGAAACTTTAAAACTCCTGAGAATAGAGCTCTTTAAATTATTACACACAGAGTGCAGTGCTAGACATCCTCCCTGACCATACATGGGGTTGGGAAGTCTGACCGAGGCCTTCCACTGGCTTACCCCTCCACCCCTTAACAAATTAATATTAGTTACATATTTAGTTATAGGAACCAGTGTATCTGCTCAACACACAGGATAGTTATGGGGAACATAATGAAGATATTAAACTAAACTAACTCTTATAGCAATAATACGTTAGGGTCATGTTGAATAGTTATACTGGCGGTCTCTAGTACCAGAGGTCAGTTTCTCAGCTTTCTTGAAGACATGTGCTGCTTCTGTCTTAAAATTATCTTAATGTCATGAAGTGGAAGTCATTAAGAGATAACCTTTGTATTAACATTGTAAATAATAATAATAGTAACCATAATAATCAATAATAATAATGACTTAATACTACCACAATTACTACTACTAATACTATTACTATTACAACAACTACTACTACTAATACTATTA
>WNWK01000345.1:15000-65000 GCA_009830355.1 Cherax destructor
AAAACATCACTGATATCTCAAAACATCACTGGTATCTCAAAACATCACTGGTATCTCAAAACATCACTGGTATCTCAAAACATCACTGATATCTCAAAACATCACTGATATCTCAAAACATCACTGGTATCTCAAAACATCACTGATATCTCAAAACATCACTGGTATCTCAAAACATCACTGATATCTCAAAACATCACTGATATCTCAAAACATCACTGATATCTCAAAACATCACTGGTATCTCAAAACATCACTGGTATCTCAAAACATCACTGATATCTCAAAACATCACTGGTATCTCAAAACATCACTGGTATCTCAAAACATCACTGATATCTCAAAACATCACTGGTATCTCAAAACATCACTGGTATCTCAAAACATCACTGGTATCTCAAAACATCACTGATATCTCAAAACATCACTGGTATCTCAAAACATCACTGATATCTCAAAACATCACTGATATCTCAAAACATCACTGATATCTCAAAACATCACTGGTATCTCAAAACATCACTGGTATCTCAAAACATCACTGATATCTCAAAACATCACTGATATCTCAAAACATCACTGGTATCTCAAAACATCACTGATATCTCAAAACATCACTGATATCTCAAAACATCACTGGTATCTCAAAACATCACTGATATCTCAAAACATCACTGGTATCTCAAAACATCACTGATATCTCAAAACATCACTGATATCTCAAAACATCACTGGTATCTCAAAACATCACTGGTATCTCAAAACATCACTGATATCTCAAAACATCACTGATCTCAAAACATCACTGATCTCAAAACATCACTGGTATCTCAAAACATCACTGATATCTCAAAACATCACTGATATCTCAAAACATCACTGGTATCTCAAAACATCACTGATATCTCAAAACATCACTGATATCTCAAAACATCACTGATATCTCAAAACATCACTGGTATCTCAAAACATCACTGATATCTCAAAACATCACTGATATCTCAAAACATCACTGATATCTCAAAACATCACTGGTATCTCAAAACATCACTGGTATCTCAAACATCACTGATATCTCAAAACATCACTGATATCTCAAAACATCACTGGTATCTCAAAACATCACTGATATCTCAAAACATCACTGATATCTCAAAACATCACTGGTATCTCAAAACATCACTGATATCTCAAAACATCACTGGTATCTCAAAACATCACTGATATCTCAAAACATCACTGATATCTCAAAACATCACTGGTATCTCAAAACATCACTGGTATCTCAAAACATCACTGATATCTCAAAACATCACTGATATCTCAAAACATCACTGATCTCAAAACATCACTGGTATCTCAAAACATCACTGATATCTCAAAACACTACTTGATATCTTCACAGTTCCTGATGTAGTTCTCTTCCCAGCTGACTCTGAAGCAGCAAACGACAGCATGGCCAAGCATTTTTCCAAAACGTCAGCTGACAGTAACACAGCATCAGCTGACAGCAACACAGCATCTTACAGTATACCAGCGTCAGCTCACAGCATCCCAGAATCAGATGACAGCATCCAGCATCAGCTGACAGTATCACAGCATGAACTCACAGCAGAGAAGGTTACAGCTGAGTTAGCAGTGGTAAAGCCAGTCCTGACTTCATAGAAGGAAGATTTATATCAATTATTATATACTTCTCAATTATCTCTTGCCATGCTTTTGTGTGTGTGTGTGTGTGTGTGTTTTCAATTGCATGATATACTTCAAAACAGAAATTAACTGTTTTTTTATGGTGGTAAAATGCGACAGTCGCTAACCACAACTCCCACTGAAACTACGGGCATCCCACTGTCACCACTACCACAGTCGCAAGCCACAACTGCCACTGCAACTACGAACACCCTTCTGTCACCATATCTCAACGACCATTACTACCACCATCTTGCGCTCCCCCTCTCCACCTTCCCTAATCACCACCATCGGCACCACCACAATCACCACCTCCGTGTGACCACCCAAACCACCATGACCACTTCCTTAATTGCCATCACCACCACATTACAGTCACCATCTTCATTACTACCAACACTACTATCACCACCACCACCTCCAACACCAACAAACACACGCCACCTTACAGTCCAAACATATCACCGCTGATCACAAGGGAAGGTATATACACCAATCATAACATTAGGCTTCATTTTTGTTCCAATCATCAGAGATCTCTATAGTCGTTGTTTATATACTGTGAAGCCTAGGTATTAGCTCGTGGCGTCAGCAAAAACACACACACATACACATAGAAGGTGTGTGTGTGTGTGTGTGGGGACAAGAGCTATGAATCGACCTCTTCAACCACAATTAGGTGAGTACACACACACATACATACAGAGCCTTGAGAAGAGGTATGATAAGGCTCTTGGAGCTGGGAGAGAGAGGACCATTATAGTACCGACTAGCGAAGAGGCAGGGCCAGGAGCTGTGAATCGACCCATGCAAGCACATATAGGTGAGCACGCACACACGAGTCATCCAACTCTCAATGTCTGTAGAAAAAAGCTCTACTTTCCTCCAAAAAAAATCAAACTAGCAACAAAAGATGGCTGTAAAAATAATAGCTGCAACAAAACATGGACACTTCATCTGAAATTTTCAGTCTGATATAGGGGGGATATATATCTAAACTGTCTATATACATTTTCGGATGTATATACTTTTGATAAAAATACAACCCAGGGCTGGTCGGCACAGTTAAGATGGAATTTTGATGATGGGAACTAATTATTTTACAAAGTAAATTAATGCAATATTGCAAGCGTTTATCTTGTGTTATTTATTGTGTTAATGAAGGAGGGATCAGGTCGTAGACCGGGTCTTGGAGATTATCCTAAATCCACTGGTAACTTAATTACAATTAATAAAATGACTAAATATCTTTATTTACTACAAGTACATGTACAAGGTATACAGACTGACATCAATGACATACTACTATATAGAAAGCCGCTTGTTATGCTGAGCATTTCGGACAAATTAGGTCAATTTTGTCCCAGGATGCGACCCCCACCAGTCGACTAACACCCAGGTACCTATTTTACTGATGGGTGAACAGGGGCAACAGGTGTCTTATCACCTTCCCCTCAGGTGGAAAAATCACTGCACTGATCCACCATCACCGATGAAGCATTTCTTTCCCTTATCAAGAGTATGTTAGTAATCTTAGTATAACATAAGGATCAAACAGGTATTGAGAATCAAGAGGAAAAGTAGACAAACTTGATGAATCTTTTACCTCTCTTGCTGAGCTCTTCAACTGTTACGAGAGTCTACACTTGCTCATAAGTCTACATATATTCTCTAAGAGAGATTGTTCCACTTAATTACTACACAGGATACACTTTAACATATGCTATACGGATATGGGGCAATATTGCTGGGGGGAAGAGGGAAGGGGAGCCAAGAGATCATTTTTTTTTACTCTTTGGTACTCGCGGGGGAGCAAAGAGTTCAATTTTTTGACTCTGGGACTCGCAGTATACATACCGACTCTCGTAACAAAGTTGCAGCCCTCTAGAGGCCTTCACAGCTCTCTGGGGCTCTCAAACCGGTCTCTTTCTCGGTCTGCTCATAGCTCACAAGAGCCCTTTTCAGCTCTGAGGCTCCCTACCGACCTCTTCTCTTCGTTCCTTGCCAACCCTTTCAAAAACCCTCGTGGCTCTACCTCTCAACTCAAGCCCAGTATTTCTTAACATCGGAGGAGATAAACCCACACTTCAAAATATACACGAGGATTATATTTAATCCAGCTGGCCGCTCCTTCATTAGTCCAGTATACAACAGAAGGTAAACAAGTTCAGACAACTGAGTTACTCACAGACCTGGCCGCGGGGGCGTTGACCCCCGGAACTCTCTCCAGGCAAACTCCAGGTAAATAGGAACGCGGGGGCGTTGACCCCCGGAACTCTCTCCAGGCAAACTCCAGGTAAATAGGAACGCAGGGGCGTTGACCCCCGGAACTCTCTCCATGTTAACTCCAGGTAAATAGGAAATAAAAATTTCAAGCCCTTACATTCCATCACACGTGGACTCGACTGGCTCTTGAGTCCCATCACTAGCCTGAGTATAAACATTTGCTAATGTATATAGTTTAGAAATAGTCCCATATTACACCTTCTTCCAGGTAATGCAAGAAAACTGACATGGAACAAGGTACAACAGACGTATGAGAGTTTTTTACGAAGTAGAAATGATACAAGGAGGGAGGAGTATATGGAGAGAAACAGAGAAGTTAAGAGAGTGATGGAGGAATGTAGAAGGAGAACAAGTGAGAGACTGGGTGAGATGCTATCCACAAATTTTGCTGAGAAAAAGAAAAAGTTACAATATTAACCGAGAAGAAAATATCTAATAGATTCTAAAAGGCCCCCAAAAAATGTAACTAGATATCCAATTTATCGTCTACGATAAACATGAACGCATTATCTAATAATATTTATATTAATAAGCATTATATTTGTGGTTAAAGTGACCTTGATATTTGATTGCGGCTTTAAAAACAACTCTTTTTTTTTTACTCGATACGCCTTAAACCTTGAAAACAAACGCATAAACATAAACAAAGTAACTTCAGCTGTATATACATGAGTGGCTAGTGTTAACACGTCGATCAAGAATCTCCTTATGAACATCCTTCCGGTCTCGCCCCAAAATTTCTGCAGAAACACTGAATTGGTCAGTAATACAAAGCGACCTTGTCCGGCACTCCTTCAGGACTCCAAGGAGTCTTGAGAGAGGGAGCTGATACGCTCTGCGAGCTGATAAAAATCCACATGTCAATAAACTCGGGGCAACTTCTATAAAAATGGATAAATAAGTCAGTTCGTATTCAAACTTTTTTTTTACAATGGACTTAGAGGGCACACAAATGTTATGGATACACAAAAATACCTTGTGTAGATTTAACTTACGATAATCACTTAGATTCCTGTATTAAGAGCAAGTACCTTAATAACATTCAAGCGAGAGGATACAGACAGCCATGAACCACAGACCGCTGTTTTTGACGATCATCCTATCTAATGGAACAGAGAAGAGTAAAGTAGTGGATAGAACACTTTGTATATATTTATACTCTCTTCCATTTATGTCCTTGAATTTGTATGGGTAAAGCCACTTGATGGCGAAACGTCTACAATAAAGATACCCAGATGTTGCACATGTGTCTGATTCTTCAACTTCAATTTGAGAGACGTGGAGGCACAAGCTGCAGCCACGGGTTTAGAGACGGTTACCGTCATTCCACCAAAACCAACACGAAAGACAAGGATGAACACACACCATATTTCTAACTAGTAAGAAATGGATTTTGAAAATTTTCCCAAGAGAAACCAATCTATAAACTGGAAGAGCAAAGCACTGATAATGAAAAATGCACTTCGCTAGGCTGAGAAATTTTTAAGTGTAAGGAGAGAGAGAGATGAGTTGTTAAGAGGACTCTTAGATAGATTAGCGTAACCAAAGATGTCCTGCCAGGTTCCATTGCTAACACAGTATGTAAAACACATGCTAGATATACAATCCTATGTACCCAAACCACGGAACGGGTGGGGCTTGAACCCTATGGCAAATGAGTTCTAAAATTCATGATTTATGATGAAAAGCTAATGATGAATTCCGGAGACGACAGGGAGGGATGTGTACAAGAAGACCTCTTGTTTGTTTCCTGTTAATAGTATCATCGCCCCCGCGACCTGGTTTCAGACCAGGAGATAGAAAGGAAAGACTAACAATCTCGTCAGAGTACAAAATATTTAACAATCTTCTGTTTGTGGAAAAAAGACACTTACGTACATTTCAGGATATTTATTAGAGGAAACGTTTCGCCGCAAGTGCGAAACGTTTCTTAATACAGAGATAACTAAGAATATATTGGCAGATATAGTGACAGGAATCACTATACACACACACACACACACACACACACACACACACACTCTCACACACACACACACACACACACACACACACACACACTCACAATATCACACTCACACACACACACTCTCACACACTCTCCAGGCTGTGATGGCTCTAATAATGAGCAGCTTCACGTCCGCTCAGAGATAATAAACACCTTCGACAGATGATGAGGGAGATGGTAGGCAAGAAGGAAAGGGAGAGGGAGGTGGAGGTGAAGATGGTGTTGGGGGCGAAGAAGAGGAAGGAAGGAGGCAGAAAAGTGGAGGGAGGAGGGTGGAAAAATGATGGAGGATGAAGAGAAAATCGAGAGAGAAAGACAAAATACAATAGAGAACGGGGCCGTAAGAGGTAGTATTTAATTTTCCATTTTTGTATTCACCACCTATCCACCTGTGACGCTGCTGTCACAGGTGGATAGGTTAAAAAATAGTCCAAGTCGGACCGAAACGTCGTTGTTATGTCTCTCTCTCCTATGTGTGGGTTATTTGTGTATTGTGTAAGCATCCTTTTGTAAGCACTGTAGCTGAATGTTACAGGGCCGGACCTGCCCCCCCACACGGTACCTCGGATCGAATCCCCCGTTCATTCTTTTGTTCATTCATTGACATTCGCTCATTACGACTTGAGTTTACAATAGTCATTGTTTACAATAGGAAGTTGTTGTTATCGTTACGTTAATCACAGTGGTAATTATTTACACTTGGTTAAGGTAGCGCATTTTTCCAGAGTTATTGGTGTTTTATAACAGTGTGTAAAACTCGTGGATATATAGGGATTGTAGTGAAGAGTATGTTGAGATTGTTGTGAAGTGTGTTGAGTGTTGTGAAGTGTGTTGAGATTGTTGTGAAGTGTGTTGAGTGTTGTGAAGTGTGTTGTGATTGTTGTGAAGTGTGTTGTGATTGTTGTGAGGTGTGTTGAGATTGTTGTGAAGTGTGTTGAGTGTTGTGAAGTGTGTTGTGATTGTTGGTGTGTGTGAGATTGTTGTGAAGTGTGTTGTGATTATTGTGAAGTGTTGATTGTGAGATGTGTTGATTGTTGTGAGGTGTGTTGTGATTGTTGTGAGGTGTGTGAAAATTATTTAATACAATTATTGATAAATAACTTTGAGACCATTGAATAATTTAATACGAGCATTGCTAGAACATGGAGAACAGCACATACAAGGTATGGAGAACAAGAGGTGTAACACATGGAGAACAACAACACACGGAGAACAACACCCACAACACACCCTGGAGACCATCTTCCGACACAACAGTTTTGAGAAGCAGAATTGACTTAACTGGAAGACCACCAACACTGACTCTTACCTCAGAAACCTCAACATTGCAACACTCCTCGCTACTACGAGGTTACAAAGAAAACTAATAAGTCAGGATAAGTGAGGAATATCCAAACGAAGACATAAGTGGAATGTTCTGAAACTTTACGCTTATCAGCTGTAAACTGACAGCTATTACACCCTTCATTTATACACACCAGCTTATCTCTCTCAAGCTGTGAACTGTACACATTACCTCGTCAAAATATCCTGTGAAGATATGTATTATACACTCGAGTCTTTTATGAATATTAGTGTATCACTTGTATTCGATCTATAAATCATTTTATTATTCAAAGAAAATTCTGTTAAGGATATATTCACCCAAGAATTATCCAAATGTGCAGTATATACCTAAGGAATATACGCTTAAAATTTAAGCTCTTCACAGCTATACACTTAAAATTTAAAACAGTTAAAATCTATACGAGAAAAATTTTGCTAATCCAAATAATTTCTGCCAGAGGCAAGGCATGAAATGTATCAGTGTTGGTGCCCACCCACACTAGCTTGATTAATTTACCCTAAGGTTTGAGATATGCTAGATACACCATCTTGATTAACCAGCCCTAAGGTGTCAGATGTGTTAGCCACTCCCTTGATTAACCAGCCCTGAGGTGCATGTGGGAGAGATGGAAAACTAATCACCAGCCTCGTGCAGCTACTCTGAAAGAAGCGCCTGGCTGGCTAGAAGCCAGTGTGTTGTCTGGTCTGGTATGGTGTGCACAGTATTCGTACTTTGTCCCAGAGTAAAACTGGTCAATTAGCAAGAACTCATTTAAAATTAAGCCCTTTCTAAAATTTTCTCTTGTACGTTTAAAGATATATATTTTTCATTTATGTTAATGTAAATATTAATAATTTTGTACCAAAAGAACCTTAGAAAACTTACCTTAATTGAGCCTAATCCAACTAAATATATTTTAAACAAGTTTACAATAATTTAATAATAAACAAACACAATTAAATATATTGTTTTCGTTAGGCTCAGAATGCTTTTTGCGAAATTATTGCATACACAAACTTTCGCTTGCCATATTCGGCAAGAAGAACGTTGCTATTTAAGCCAAAATAGCAAGTTTTACCTATTCGGCACGACATATATATGAACGGTTTTAGATTTCGATTATAATCAACTTTGTCTTTTTGATAATAATGGAAGCGTGAAGCCCTGTCGCTGCTTCCGGCAAATTAATTTCTTTTCTCCCACCTGAAGCTGAAGCTGTGTAACTATTATTAACATGATATCAACATTGTTTTCGCCAGGCGCTGGAGCACACGCTCGTGAAATTGCTGCAAATGGAACAAGGTGAGGTAAATGGGATTATATAAAATTGTTTGTCCCCTGTGCAAAATTGTTTAATGGAAGTCTCAATATTGATAAGTAAAGCTGGTTTCCTGGACTTCTATCTACCTACCTGTGTGGCTTCTCACCCGCCTGTCTGCTTTACAGCCCGTCTGCCCGCCTGTCTGCTTTACAGCCCGTCTGCCCGCCTGTCTCTTCTCCTGCCTACTAGACTGCTTATCTGCCTACGTACCTATCTGCTGTCTGTGTTGTTTTCTTGCCTCCATGCTAGTTCGCCTGTATGTCTATCTCCCGTCATGCCCGCCTGCCTGTCTTCCTCCCAGCTTCTTGGTCTTCCTGTCTACCTTCCTGAACTTGGTATTTTTTAACATTAATGACATATATTAATATTTACACCGGATCTCGCAAAGTTATTGTAGCGATAAATTTACAGTTGGTTCTGCAAATCATTGTTGTATTAGCAAAAATCTCAGTAGGATCAGAGAAGTGAGAGTGTGTCTAAAACTTCCTAAAAGAATTAAGCCTCAAATTCGTTGAAACTATTAAGAGGCCAACTAGCCATATATATATATATATATATATATATATATATATATATATATATATATATATATATATATATATAACACACACACACACACACACAGAACAACCACTGTGGAAAAAGTGAAATTCCAAGCGCTTTTGTGACTTCTCACATAAGCCTTTAGGCTTAATTTGTATTCATCATTTATCTTCTTTAACAGTTATTTACAGCGCTGTATGACCCTTGCGGCTTTAGCTCTCAGTTTTGATTATAATAATAGTTATTCAAATATTAAGAAAATATGTTTCCAAAATATGTTCGACATTTTAGTTCATAGTCTTCAATAACATTTTATGTTCTTTCAACACAATCGTATCTCTTTCAAAAATCTATTTTTGAAAAGTGTCTTAATGGTGGTGTAACCGCTGAAGGCGGTGTTTACGTCGTTATGAGAAGGAATGTCATGTGCAGGTTCAAGTTCTCTCATACCTGTGCTAACTTCCTTCCACCTTGTTTAGTCTCCCATCAGAAGTTCTCTCTGCACCCAATATTCTCGCGTTATTTCTGTAATGTTAAATGTGTCTTATTCGTGTGTATTACCCATACGGTCCCTGTCTCTCTCCTTCCCTCTCTCCCCCTCTCTCTCCCTCTCTCCTCTCTCCCCTCTTTCTCCCTCTTTCTCTCAGTAACATTTCTTACATCATAATTTATGATGTTACTCAACGGAACTACAGCAGTAGCTGTGTGTAAGGGTAGAAAGTGTGAATCCGTCTCTTTTTCTGGCAGCAGCTCTTTCTGACAGCACGATCTTGAAACATTTTTACAGTGTGTGTCAAAAGGCTTCAGCGACGCTGAAGGAACCCACACGTTCAGTTTTTTGCCAGATTATCATTAATTTCGGGAATGTCTCTCTCATGTCTATTCAGATGATCTTGAATGAAGCTGCGCAGACTCTCTCTTAATAAAAGTCACGCCAAGAATCTCCCAGAACTGCAACATTTTATGGGTCGTTGTTTCCTCTGATTGACGCAAAGGTGTCTGCCTGTCAACTCACCCAGGTTCCTTAGTCCTGTCAGGATGGATTTGTTCAAGAGTTGTCTTCGGTATTTGACGTTTCGCTGCAGCTTTATGGACGGACATTCCATTTTTGGCATCACCAAGAGATTCTTGAAGATCCGTTGAGAGTTCCACTGGGTTAACACAACCTAACTCTCTCTCTCTCTCTCTCTCTCTCTCTCTCTCTCTCTCTCTCTTCTTCTCTCTCTCTCTCTCTCTCTCTCTCTCTCTCTCTCTTTCTCTTTTTCAGTAGTGTTCCACCAGTGTCAACACAACCAAACTCTCTTGCTTCAGTAGTGTTCCACCAGTGTCAACACAACCAAACTCTCTTGCTTCAGTAGTGTTCCACCAGTGTCAACACAACCAAACTCTCTTGCTTCAGTAGTGTTCCACCAGTGTCAACACAACCAAACTCTCTTGCTTCAGTAGTGTTCCACCAGTGTCAACACAACCAAACTCTCTTGCTTCAGTAGTGTTCCACCAGTGTCAACACAACCAAACTCTCTTGCTTCAGTAGTGTTCCACCAGTGTCAACACAACCGAACTCTTACTTCAGTGGTGTTTCAATAGCGACGAACATCTGGAAAATAGGATATCGACATTTAGAATGAAATCCCTAAATAAAATTAAGCCCAATTAGCCCAGATAATATAATTTCTAACTACATACTACGTTGTGTAATACCTTGTGAAAATATTTTACAGAACTTAACTAATAATGTCTTCTGGTCATTATAAACAAAAGTCAAACATGCAACTTCTCAGTTTTTTGTTTGACAAAACTTATGACCAGTAAATTATAGTATGTGGGGTAGCGGACCACCAGCAGCAACAACAGCCTGCTTGACCAGGCAAGCACCAGACGAGCCTGGCCCATGGCCGGGCTCCGGGAGTAGAAAGACTCTCGGAACTCGTCAAAGGTATAAGATAAAGAATTTCTTACAAAATCAAAAGAAAGGTTATGTTCCTGGCATTAGTTAAGTCCCATCAGCATTGCAAGATAGCTCAACATTGCAAGTAATACTGAAATTATTAAAGGCTATTGCAAGGTAGTGAGTTCTCTCCCTCTTCCTAAATGGTGAGTAAAATTTAGCGAGGGTCTAGAAATCAAGGTTAGGTAAGGTTAGTCAGGAAGCAGGACAAGTGTTTCCTGACGCGGGTCTTAGTCATATGATGACCCGCAGCTGGAGCTTTTGGTCATCTGATCGACAACTTACCCCTCCACTCCTTTATAAATTATAAGAAGTCAATAAGCGTTACTTAACTCACTTTTGGCCTTATTTGCTTTAACTGTCATCAATGAGTGATGTTTTTGTGGTCGCTAGACAGGTCACCGAGATGTTGTGGTCACCACACAGGTCACTGAAGTTCTTGTGATCACACAGGTCACTGAGAAGTTCTTATGGTCACACACGTCACTGAGTTCTTATGGTCACTACACAGGTCACTGAAGTTCTTGTGGTCACCACACAGGTCACTGAGAAGTTCTTATGGTCACCACACAGGTCACTGAGTTCTTGGGGCCACCACTTCAGAGACTTCGAAATAATTACAGCAAGCAGGGAGCAATTTTTTTATCCTCTGCCTCTCACTGTAAGTAAAGTTGTGGTAACCACCTGTGATATTTGCTATGTAAACATAACCATGAGAGGAGAGAGAATTCATTCAGAGAGACGGTGTATTTTGACTTCTTCTTTAACATTTGGAGACAATACGAGGCTCGTACGTTCTGAGACTGACATCAACAGAGGTTAGGTAAGATGTCAAAAAACAGAACAGCATCAACAGAAGCACAGAGTTTTAAGAGAAGCATTTTGTGGAGAGGATCCCCACGCAGTGGCTTGGTTAAGAGGCGAGCAAGGGAAGGAGAGGATCCCCACGCAGTGGCTTGGTTAAGAGGCGAGCAAGGGAAGCAGAGGATCCCCACGCAGTGGCTTGGTTAAGAGGCGAGCAAGGGAAGCAGAGGATCCCCACGCAGTGGCTTGGTTAAAAGGCGAGCAAGGGAAAAAAATTAACGATTTTAGGTTAATTCTAAGAAATGTTATATTTGTCGATAGATGTGTAGTGGATGTTGCAGTGTTGGAAACACATGTATTAGAGGTTGTAGTGGATGTTGGAATGTTGGAAACACAGGTAGTATCAGAGGTTGTAGTGGATGTTGCAGTGTTGGAAACAAGTATCAGATGTTGTAGTGGATGTTGCAGTGTTGGAAACACAGGTTCTAGAGGTGCAGTGGATGTTGGAGTATTGGAAACACAGGTATCAGAGGTGTATTGAATGTTGCAGTATTGGTGACAGAGCTCAAATTTCCAGCAACATCTGAACACCGGCAATATAAATACAACTAATACAGTAATTTCCAAATAAATTTTAAATGTTAATGAACTGAGAGAAACACACAGAAAAATTAATAGGCAAATTATTTTACGTACCCATTAAATCCATTGAGTTTTTTTTTTCCGTCGGAAACTCCATTTAAAAATGTTTTGATCTTTACTAATGATTAAAAGATCTGCGTCTAAGACCCGCGTCAGCAAACACCTGTCCTCTTTCCTGACGAGCCTTAAGTAACCTAACATCTGTGTACAATTTTTTTTTTTTAATATGTTTGACTCACTACTTCCTTTTTTTCACTTGTTATGGTTCAGTTTCTATATATCCTGTACATGTTTACTTGAGAAGTCAGCTGAGGGTCCTCATATGATTAAGACCCGCGTCAGGAAACACCTGACCTGTTTCCTGACGAACCTAATCCGACCTTCAGGAGTCATTTGATAGGTGCGTACGGCTCTTATTATTTAAAATAAATTATATCTCACTCGCCTCTTTGTTTATCCTGTAAACAATGAGAAAGATACAGGTTTATGGAGAATAAACCTTCAGTAAGAACTAAGCACACTGCAGAAATATCTGAAGTACTGTTTACTAAATTCAACCACTGTAATAAAAAAAATCAACCACTGACATGAGACTCGGTACTGGGTGAAGAAAGAAGCCGGATCCAGTATACCATCTGTGGGAACAATATCTTACAGAATCCTCGAAAGACTAAATCTGGGAATAAACATAGTTAAATCTGTTTCCAAAACACACTAATGCAGTCCTTTATTGACTACGTTTCGCCCACACAGTGGGCTTTATCAAGTCAAACATAACGACAGGGTAAACTGAAAACCCAGAGTAGTAAAGAACTGACACCTACTGAAAAAACAAGTGAACAGAGGTTACAACAATTCAAAGCTTTATAAAGAATCCTATAGAACAGATCGCGTCACTCGGAGTTAAAAGCGGGCCTCAGAACTGGAGCTCAACTCTTATAAACTCTAGTAGGTTATTAACGAGTCGTAATTTCGCATAAATAAACAGTGGGAGGCGGCCAGTGGGGTGGAAGAGGAAAAAATACGGGGATTTTCGCTGCCGAGTCAAGATCTTTGGTGATGAAAGATGATACTATTGAAGAGGATGCTGGAGTCTTTGATACACCAGATATTAGGTATTGGCGCTAGTCTTGATGCAAACACGCCTACCTGCCTGCCTGCCTGCCTGCCTGCCTGCCTGCCTGCCTGCTTGTCTGCCTGCTTACACACCTACCTACCTACACACTTACCTACCTACACACCTACCTACCTACATACACACCTACCTACCTACATGCACACCTACCTACCTACATACACACTACCTACCTACCTACATACACATCTACCTACCTACATACACATCTACCTACCTACATACACATCTACCTACCTACATACACATCTACCTACCTACATACACATCTACCTACCTACATACACATCTACCTACCTACATACACATCTACCTACCTACCTACACCTGCCTACCTACCTACCTACACACCTGCCTACCTACCTACCTACACACCTGCCTACCTCCTACCACTACACACCTGCCTACCTACCTACCTCACCACCTGCCTCCTCCCCACACACCTGCCTACCTACCACCACACACTGCCTGCCTCTACCTACCTACACACCTGCCTGCCTACCTACCTACACACCTGCCTGCCTACCTACCTACACACCTGCCTAACTACCTACCTACACACCTGCCTACCTACCTACCTCTACACACCTGCCTAACTACCTACCTGCACACCTGCCTACCTACCTACACACCTGCCTACCTACCTACACACCTGCCTACCTACCTACACACCTACCTACCTACCTACACACCTACCTACCTACCTTTCAAACTAACCCCTTCCTACTTCTTTCGTTCGTGGATAGATGAGTAGCGATGCGCACGACGGGAGATAGAGACAGTACAGACTTAAAGAGGAGCTGCTTTATGACGACGATACGAAGATGTGTACACCTACGTTGTGGGAACATCCGGAAGTAATGCAAACTTCGTTCTAAGATAAACTTGAGTGTAATATCGCTGTTAAAACAATTTTGTTATTAACCTCCCACTATGAGATATAAACGAATGTACCAAGTCATTGGCGTGAGGAGACTCGAACCCATGATTAAGTGGTCCAGAGTCACTGTTCTGCCACTGTATTGGAGCTGACATTGGATTCAGGGAATTATTTGTTTTTGCCTGACGATGCTAGTGTCAGCCACCAGCTGACACTAGCACGCTGAAAGCTGACCCAACAGAGGTCGACTCGATCGATTCAAAACTAGGAGATGGGACCTGGAACTAGAGCTTTTTGTCTGCAGCATTATTAATTGATTTATACTCTACAACTTATATTCTTCATTCTCCTCCATATGACCCTTAGCGCTGTATGATTCCTACGGGTTTAGCGCTTGGTTATGATAATACAGAATTATTTATAAAGCTACGATATATTGAAGCTTTAAGTGAGTTGGCTTCACTTCCTTTCAATTCTTTATTTCTCTTTGTGTTCAGTTTTTATTCTTCAATGTTAGGTGAATGGACACAGGTGTAACTAATGTGACATTTTATTGTGGCAACGTTTCGCTCTCCAGGAGCCAAAACTGGAGCTTGATGGTCGTCTTGGGTTCCTGCCTCACTCTAGCCATCAATATAATCATTGATAATCACCGTTGAGTCATAGCAGAGTTCCTGGAGAGCGAAACGTTGCCACGATAAAATGTCACAGTAGATGCGTCTGTGTCAATTTATCTAGCATTTTGTCGGTAATTCTATCCTAAATTCTTCAATTTGTCCCTCACTGTAGAAGACAGCATGTCCCTGTCTACCCAGTCTGTTCTTGGTAGTTTAAATGGTTTCAACATGACGTCTCGTTCTGGATTCAACATGACGTCTCGTTCTGGATTCAACATGATGTCTCGTTCTGGATTCAACATGATGTCTCGTTCTGGATTCAACATGACGTCTCGTTCTGGATTCAACATGACGTCTCGTTCTGGATTCAACATGACGTCTCGTTCTGGATTCAACATGACGTCTCGTTCTGGATTCAACATGACGTCTCGTTCTGGATTCAACATGACGTCTCGTTCTGGATTCAACATGACGTCTCGTTCTGGATTCAACATGACGTCTCGTTCTGGATTCAACATGACGTCTCGTTCTGGATTCAACATGACGTCTCGTTCTGGATTCAACATGACGTCTCGTTCTGGATTCAACATGACGTCTCGTTCTGGATTCAACATGACGTCTCGTTCTGGATTTAACATGACGTCTCGTTCTGGATTCAACATGACGTCTCGTTCTGGATTCAACATGACGTCTCGTTCTGGATTCAACATGACGTCTCGTTCTGATTCAACATGACGTCTCGTTCTGGATTCAACATGACGTCTCGTTCTGGATTCAACATGACGTCTCGTTCTGGATTCAACATGACGTCTCGTTCTGGATTCAACATGACGTCTCGTTCTGGATTCAACATGACGTCTCGTTCTGGATTCAACATGACGTCTCGTTCTGGATTCAACATGACGTCTCGTTCTGGATTCAACATGACGTCTCGTTCTGGATTCAACATGACGTCTCGTTCTGGATTCAACATGACGTCTCGTTCTGGATTCAACATGACGTCTCGTTCTGGATTCAACATGACGTCTCGTTCTGGATTCACCGCTCACAGAGTTCGTCCCTCTGTGTCAGGGAATCCAATATTGTTCATTGCTTTTAATGGATGACTCTTCTGGTCGATACGTACACAAAAAAATAGATTATGTATCTTAGTGTCTCTACAAAATTGATTTCCTTTCTAATTAAATCTGATCAATTATGTTGCCACTACATACATTTTTGTACACATTTTTTTTGGTGATCGTTTTCTATTTTGCGTGTGTTAAGATTGTTGATGTAGATGCAGGTGTTGCAAGCTCTTTGCAATCATTGCTCATACTAATCATTCTCTCGTGTTACCTTAGATTATTTTAAAGCAGAACCACTAAGTAATTTTTCAAAAGTTCTATATATTAATTTTTAAGTCTATATTCATAATAAATTGTATATGAAATACCTTTTTCAAAATGTTACAACATTTAACCTATTTAATATTTTGCAATTTGCTTAAAAGAAGAAAAACGTAATTTAGCTTCCCACGTCTTCAACGATTTGTAGGTTGTTCCCTGGGGGGTCAGCGCCCCCGTGGCCCGATCCCCGACCAGGCCTCTTGGTGGATCGGAGCCTGATCAACAGGCTGTTACTGCTGGCCGCACGCAATCCTACGTACATATCACAGCCCGGTTGATCGGGTACTGACTCGAGGGAGGAAGAGGAGGTTGACCTCACACTGCTGATGAGCTCCTGATCCAAACACTGGAGCAACTCCCTCTCCTCGGATAAAACACGATTACCTCCCGTATCATTTTTTATTTACGAAAACGCAAAGTAAAAGTATTCGTAAAAGTTACTTTCGAGTGAAAGTAGCAAATGTTTACCTAGTACACAAACTCAAGTCACTAAACTTCTCTAGTACGACCAACGACTAAGAATAGAGAGTTCGTGGAAAAATACTCAAAGTTTACCGATTTTATTAAAATATAAAACCAGACAGGGATATTAAGAGACATGTTTGCCATGCTGCTGGCGGGGAGAGATTATAATTATACCCTTAAGCAAGCAGGCAAGCAGACACAGGCAGATGCAGGTAGATAGGAAAGCAGGCAGCGGGAGAGATGTAGATACAGACACAGACAAGCAAGTACACAGACACTAGCTGGTAGGCAGACACCGACAGGCAAGCAGACAGAAGATGATAGGCAAACAAAGAGATAGTCAGATACTGGCAGACAGGCTGGCAGACAGGCTGGCAGACAGGCTGGCAGACAGGCTGGCAGACAGGCTGGCAGACAGGCTGGCAGACAGGCTGGCAGGCAGATAAAGGGCAAAAAAGAAATATGACACCTCAAGTTTAAGAAAAAAGATAAAAGTGTATGTGTTTTTTGAGTGTAGAGAGAGTGAGAGAGAGAGAGGGTGTGAGAGAGAGGGTGAGAGAGAGAGGGTGAGAGAGAGAGAGAGGTGAGAGAGGTGAGAGAGAGAGGGTGAGAGAGAGAGAGGTGAGAGAGAGAGGTGGAGAGAGGAGAGAGAGGGTGAGAGAGGGTGAGGAGAGAGGGTGAGAGAGAGAGAGTGAGGGGAGAGAGAGAGGGTGAGAGAGGTAGAGAGAGAGGGTGAGAGAGAGAGGTGAGAGAGAGGGTGAGAGAGAGAGAGAGGGTGAGAGAGAGAGGAGAGGGTGAGAGAGAGAGAGGGTGAGAGAGAGAGGTGAGAGAGAGAGGGTGAGAGAGAGAGAGGGTGAGAGTGACAGACAGACACAGACAGACAGAGAGTCTGGAACATGTTCATACAGCATAATATCAACGAAATAATTTACGACAGACAAAGGAAATTGCTGGCCCACAGATGGCACCAACTTCATCCTGTTCCCTACTTGTATGTTTCATAACAATAAAAATGCTTTCAAACAGCTGATGCAGGTAACAGTTCTTAGCTTGTAAATAAAGTTACGAACCTTAACCCTTGTAAAACCCTGTTTAAAAAAAAAAAAAAAAAAAAACGTTGGGTTTAGATAATCAAATACAAACCCCCTCCCCCTTTCCCCCCCATCAAAAAAAAGGAGGATAGTGGCAGTTCCTGGGGCACTCAGGAGCGTCAAGGCGACTTCCTGACCCTGCCGTAGCAAGTCTCAGCGAGGCTTTAAGAAACAAATGATATTTTCATCACATTGTTCTTACTATTTGCTCTGCTGAGCCATAACATTCAGTAACTCCTCGTTCAGTGTCACAACTCCTCGTTCAGTGTCGTAACTCTTCGTTCAGCATCGTAATACTTTACTCAGCACCTCAGCCCAGAAGTCTATATTTGAGATACTGATTTATGTTTCTAGGACTCACGAAATCGTGATATGACTCCATACGAACCACGGAACGGGTGGGGTTCAAACCTCACCCGTTCCGTGGCTTTTTTTGTTTCTATGTAGCAAACAGATAACACATGAGGGTCGAAGACACGAAATAGTCTTCTGAAGAGGACCTCGTCTAGGTTTCTAAACGTTATTCTTACGTTTGCTAGCTGAGCTTGTACTAATGATGCTATTCTGTTTAAGAGAGCTTTAAGGGACAAGTTTAAAGTGACTGGCTTATAACTGAGTTTTTCCAAAGGCCATTTTCTTTAATTGTATCTGTGGGCTTTCCCCTGCAACCCCAAAAAAAGGCGTTTCTGTCTTCCGCCATTTTTCCCCTTTCTTCCAAATTCATAACTTTTCTTCTATTCCAGTTAAACTCCAGTAAACATTCCTACCGTCATTCTGAAGTCAGGCTTCTGTCTTTCTCTTCGCTTTGTATTCTCTTTATTATGGCAGCTGCAAATAAGGACTCGTAGGAGTTATTTCTTATACACAAAGATTAATATGGCTCCACTGATCCTTGTGGAACCCCACTACTTACACTATCCCATATTACCAACGTTAGTCCTCACTAGGCGGTGTTTATCCCTTGTTCCTAGGCTGAGGGACTGATTACCTCGACTTCTACTCTCTGTTGTATGAATGTGTGATTAGTTAATGGTCCAAGTTGGACCGAAACGTCGTCGTAACGTTTCTTTCTCCTATGTGTGGGTTGTTTTGTGTATTGTTCCAGTCATGGTTTTGTGCCTTTGTGTTCTTTGTCCTTGTATTGATAAGGCCACTGGATAGCGAAACGTCTACAAAGTACAGATATCCAGATGTGTCCAACACTTTACTGCAGAAACGTTTCGTCTTTGGGGTGGGTTTCTTGAGTCGAATACAAGGTGATTTTAATACTGGAGTCGGTGGATATTTCGTATCGCTTTTTCTGGGGTATTCACTTGAGAAGTGATCCCCCGGACGCCTGTGACCACAAACAAGGGTATGGAGTCAGTGGAGGACGTGGATAGGTAATAAAGATTGGTGTTGCACATGTGTCTTATTCGTTAACTTGTTGGTGTTGTGTTGCTCCATTTCCTGTGTTTTTTGTGGCAGAGAAAGTTAAAGAGACTGGATCTCCCTGAAGACAGTTTCTGAAAATCTTTCTTTTTATTTTTCTTTCCCCTCTTTATCGTTTTTCTTCTCTTCATTCTTATTTTCCTCATGTTCATTCTCTCTCCTTTCTTCATCCAGATTTTTTGTTCTCATGTTTATTTTTCTTCCTCTCTCCATTTAGATTTTGTCTCATTTTGTATCACTCTTCTTCCACATTCTCCTCCATTTTTTTTTAATCTTCGTTCATTTTCTTTGTATCCTCTTACTCCTTCCTCTTTTTTTCTCTTTTCTCTATTTCCTCTTCCTTTACTTTTCTTCCCCTGTCCCTTGAACCACCTACTTTTCCTTCTTCCCTCCCAGACCAGCCATAGAAGTGGTAACTAAACTAATAATTAGACCATCTCAGAGTCTTGTGCCACAGAGCTTAATGAAAGAGATTCTCGCTCGACGAGGCTGCCGAGCTCCCTTGAGACCAGAGTTGGCTCTCACTGCGGGGAAGAGTTGTGGCGAGAGACGACGAGAAGGAGGAGGAGGGTGAGGACTTAGATGAGGAGGAAACAAGGACTGGTAAATGGCGATGGAAGAAGAGCAGCATTAGGAAGAGAACTCACTGCATGGAGAACTCAAATCCACTTAGTCAGTCCAAAAACTAGCAGGCTAATGTGCTATCCGCAAGGAGAATTTGTTTACAGTCTTGTCGTTACGATATATCGAGTCATTAGGCAGAGAAGCAACGACAGGAGGATGAGACAGAGGTAAAGATAGTGTGTGTGTCCTTGAGGCGCCTCTGAAGCCTCGGTGATTTTTACACAAAGAAGTTTTTTTGTAATCGTTTGTTGTAAAGTTATTCATTGGTAAACACCTAGATCCTCTTTGTTGGTTAACTGAGGAAGTCTATGCGGACACGCTACGCCCTTCCTCTCTGATCACCCATGAGGAACAGACAGTGCTGGAGGCTGGAAAGAGGGATTTCTCTCATCAGGGAAAGTTTGCTGACAAGGGTCTTAATTGGAAGACACAATGCTGACAAATGGGGTAATAATAAAAGTGCTTAATAACTTGTTCTTCTTGGACCTCTGATGTTCCTTGTTCTTCTTGGACCTCTGATGTTCCTTGTTCTTCTCGGACTTCTTATATTCTTTGTTCTTCTCGTACTTCTGATGTTCTTTGTTCTTCTTGAAACTCTTATGTTCCTTGTACCTTATATTGACTATGTTTATTTATTTGTGTTTCATGAAGCGGTAAACCCATGTGGGTCATTCATCGCAAGGAGTGGTTGAGGTTCGATCCTTCTTCTGATCGTATGACTCAAACTAAGAGATCGTATCCTTCTTATATCGTCATCCCTTATGAATTATTATTATTTATAATGATGAGTGGGTGGTATACTTTAATGACCACTGGATGGTATACTTTAATGACCACTGGATGGTATACTTTAATGACCACTGGATGGTATACTTTAATGACCACTGGATGGTATCAATTATTGATAAATGGATAGTATCACCATCACCCAGACTCCGAAACAACGGGATATCCAAACCAGGATATAAGCTACAACTCTGCTAGGGACAACAGGGTATAAGTTGAGAGTCGGCTTGGGCAATGATGACTGCTTCCAGATTGAAGCACAAAGCGTCCTGGAAATTATCCTCTCTCAAACCAATATTGGTAAATTGTAATCCGATATGATGAAGCAGTGAGGAAACGGCACTGATATCACTGTTTTGTTTACGTTGCCAAAGCCTCATTTAGTGGAGTCAGATTCGACAGAATTTGGATGATTTTCTAGTGCGTTGTTGATCCTTAGATTGCCGTAATCTGTGTGGTTGCAAATTGCACTAAGAGCATAAAATTGCAGTGTTGCAGTTGCATTGAGTCTTATTAGAAAGCTGTTGAAAGCCAATTTGTATTGCTAGCATCACCTTGATATTCTAGTACAGAGATTTTATGCGACGGGAATATCTTGCAACAAGGATGTTTTGCCACCCTGGGGATATTAGGGGAAAGGGGAATATCTTGGGGAAGCTATGGGGTTGGGAGCTTCTGGAAAGCAGCACAAATTCGTACATCTCTGTTATGTTGTGGAAATTGTTTGAAATTAGTTGGAGAGAAGACGAAAATAGAAATTGACAGAGGGGTAATGCACGGGGGAATTAGTGAACAAGTTTGGAGAGAGAATACAAAGCCACAATACCATGACTGGAACAATACACAAATAACCCGCACATAGGAGAAACTTATGACGACGTTTCGGTCCGACAAGACAGTGGTTCAAGTCGGACCGAAACGTCGTCATAAGTTTGTCTCCTAAGTATAAGTTATACGTTTAGAGGAGTATGCAAGAATATATAGAGAGAAGGTGAGTGAAGAACTAGGTGGATAGTGAGTAAATGTTTGAGATAAGGAAGAGGACATGCCTTACATAGGCCAGTAGGCCTACTGCAGTGTTTCTCGTTTCTTATGAGAAGTGTGGGTGAACAAATGTGAATGTGAAGAAAACTGTGGGAGAAAGAGGGTGCATATGGAGACGAGAGAGGAGGAAGTTATGTCTCCTGGAGTCGTGTCTCCTGGAGTCGTGTCTCCTGGAGTCGTGTCTCCTGGAGTCGTGTCTCCTGATCGGTCTGGATGTGTCTCCGGGTCTGTCTCCTGGAGTCGTGTCTCCTGGGGTCGTGTCTCCTGGAGTCGTGTCTCCTGGAGTCGTGTCTCCTGGAGTCGTGTCTCCTGGAGTCGTGTCTCCTGGAGTCGTGTCTCCTGGAGTCGTGTCTCCTGGGGTCGTGTCTCCTGGGGTCGTGTCTCCTGGAGTCGTGTCTCCTGGAGTCGTGTCTCCTGGGATCGTGTCTCCTGGGGTCGTGTCTCCTGGGGTCGTGTCTCCTGGAATCGTGTTTCCTGGAGTCGTGTTTCCTGGAGTCGTGTCTCCTGGAGTCGTTGTTGACTCAGGAAGATACTTGTGTAGCTCATTGGAGAGACCTTGAGAGGAAGTTCTCTCAAAGCAGAGAGAGTCTGAGTGAGATGAGGAGGAAGAGGAGGAGGAGGCCAGAAGAGAAGACGGGGGGAAAGACGGATGAAAGAAGAGACAGGGGGAGACATGCGAGCAAGTGGAGACAGAGGGAGAATCAACAGCGAGCGAGACTGAGATGTTGATGAAACACGACACCCGGTTTGTGGCATTTTACGGAGACGACGTTTCGCCCACCTGTTGTACGAAAAATCCCAATAAACCACCTTAGACCCTGTACTGTGTCATTAAAATACGTTTCTGTCACGTCGCTCGATGGCTAGCGCACTCAGCTCACACAATGAGTTCCGTGGTTCGATCCACGGTACGGCGTGTAGCCGACTGGTATGGGTCGCATCCTGGGGACAAAATTAACCTAATTTGCCCGAAATGCTCTACATAACAAGGTGCTTTCTATGTAGTAGTGTCATTGATGTCTGTATAATTTGTACATGTAATAGGAGAACTAAAGATTTATTATTATTAGTAGTATTAGTATTAGTATTATTATATACACAGACAAACAGTAAAGGAAAGGAAAGAGGTAGACAGGAAAGAGGTAGACAGGAAAGAGGTAGACAGGTGAGTTGTATACACGCGGGATTAACAATGCCTGGGTCATTGTTTACATGAGCTGCGATTAATCCCTTCTATTAAACACCTGACTGGTGGCGTGTATCACATTCGGGGAAACACCTGCGCAGGTGTTATTGTGGTGAAATTGAACGTAAACATAATGTTACCTACTTATGAAGGGTTTTGTTAGTTGTTTGTTGCCTCTGTGAAAAGTCAATGTAACACTTTATTAATCCCCTCTATTGAACATTTGTGTCCATCCCGTAGCTCGGTTGGTAGCGCACTCAGCTCACACGCTGAGGACCGTGGTACGATCTCCGGTACGGGTGGAAACATAAGGACGTGTTTCCTTAAGTCACCTGCTGTCCATGTTCACCTAGTGAGACAGGTACCTGAGTGAAGATTAAGACATTATGCAACACTTGGGTATCTTCATTGAGGAAACGTTTCGCCACACAGTGGCTTCATCAGTCCAATACAAAGCAGAAAGGTGTAAGGAGAGGAGGAGTTTGAGGTAATCAGACAGTTCAAAATCATGGGATCTTGATACAAGGAATTCAACACTTGTCCAACATTTAGACGAAGACCTACTTGCACTAGTGGGTGGTTCCACTGTGATCCCACCTCCTCCTGCTTCCACTCACCTGACTACAGTATATAAGCCACTTCTCCCCCATATGCTGTATTTCTACAAGATTGATGGACTGAACACATCGATTCCAGGATGAGGGACTGATTACCTCAAACTACTCCTCTCCTTACACCTATCTACTTTGTATTGGACTGATGAAGCCACTGTGTGGCGAAACGTTTCCTCAATGAAG
Source organism: Cherax destructor (assembly GCA_009830355.1). Taxonomy (NCBI): domain Eukaryota; kingdom Metazoa; phylum Arthropoda; class Malacostraca; order Decapoda; family Parastacidae; genus Cherax; species Cherax destructor. Next base: position 39,013 of record WNWK01000345.1, read on the forward strand.
ATTCCCATATGTTTCATAAGTGTCTCAATTTTCAACATGTCGAGTTTCAGAACCACTTATCACAGGTACCTGGGTGTTAGTCGACTGGTGTGGGTCGCATCCTGGGGACAAAATTGACCTAATTTGTCCGAAATGCTCTGCATAACAAGTGGCTTTCTATATTGTAGTATGTCATTGATGTCAGCTATGGCCTGTATAACTTGTACATGTACTTGTAGAAATAAAGATTATTATTAATTATTATTATTATCCTTGTCTGTTAATTATACACACTAAATAATGTACGTTAACCTTAACAAATCTAACCCAACCGTAATTAACAATTATTACAATTTTCTCGCCAAAATTTTGAGTTTGCAAAAATGAACGAAGGGCAATACGTCAAATATTGCACGTTCTAACTAAAGAACGGGTGCCTTGAAGGTGCTGAAGGGCTCTTCATCCAAGGAACCGGAGATAGTTACCATCCTTGAATAATATTTAATTAACTCAAAAGTTCAGAGTTTTCTCACGAATATAATATAATGCTAAAGTAATATAATAAAATATTATATAAAATAATGATAAAAAATTATATATACCAATATGAAGTCTGTTGAATTAACTGGGATGTGTGTAAGGTTGAAATAACCCTGGGCGAAACGTTTCCTCAGTCAATGTCTTGTGCACTAAGTCTTTTACTGGCACCTCTCTCTCTCTCTCTCTCTCTCTCTCTCTCTCTCTCTCTCTCTCTCTCTCTCTTATTGAAAATAAAATACCAGACATATTAAGCAAATTTCCTTATGCAGACATAAATCCAAATGTCCTCCTGTCAACCCTTTTGGGGCCTAGTTCCTGGGCCCCAAAAGGGGTTTACAGGACGGATATGCTGTGCACAATAAACTAGCCACTTCGGCGGCAAAATATAAAATAATTTTCTCTCCTAACATCAAGTACACCACTATTACCTTGACATCCATTTTGAAAAACTAATGGAAACCATCATTATGGCCTGGCAATCCGGCTTATGCTACGGTCTTTGTGGAGAAAGAGAGAGAAGGAGAGAGAGAGAGTGAGTGAGAGAGATTCTCCATCCCTCTAGGGAAATCCTCACTACCCTTCCCCTCCTCCTCCCCTCCTTAAGACACCTGCTGTCCCTGTTCGCCTAGCAGTAAATAGGTACCTGGGTGTTAGTCGACTGGTGTGGGTCGCATCCTGGGGACAAAACCTAATTTGCTCGAAATGTTCTGTATAACAAGGGGCTTTCTATATAGTACGTCTGTATAAGATGTATCATGTACCTGTAAAAATAAAAATTATTATTATTAATCATCTCCTAATTAATTCACTGTCTGCTGGCACTCCCAGAGTGCTGTGTCGTGGTTGCCTACACGAGTGTCATTAAGGCTGCACGTCACCTCTTCACCATCAGTCAACAATACTTTAGTTCGTAAAGCAGAGATTACAGTGAACTGTCAGCAGAGATACAGTGAGAAACACATACCTCACGGTGTATATAATTAACTGTGATTCAACTTGTTCCAGTGAACTATATGCCCAAAAAGATCAATGAATAGTTCGTCTATCTACACCTGTCAAAATTTCGTCATCTCAGGCAATGAACAGATGTGTGCAGAGCTATGAATACATTATAGAACGTATCTTCTGTCAGCCTTCAGCCTCCCACTGGCTTATAGGGGTACCGTCAGTGTTGTGTCCTTGGCAAGTGGACTAACCAAGGGGCAATCTGCATATACATGGGTTTCGTTTCAACTGGTTTAGTATCGTTTGAGGAAGGTCACGAGTAGATGCAATATATAAATATATATATAACAGCAGTTTCCCACCGAGGCAGGGTGACCCAAAAAGAAACAAAAATACTTTCATCATTCAACACTTTCACCTCACTCATACATAATCACTGTCTTTGCAGAGACGCTCAGATACGACAGTTTAGATGTCCCTCCAAACTGCCAGTATCCCAAACCCTTCCTTTAAAGTGCAGGCATTGTACTTCCCATTTCCTGGACTCAGGTCCGGCCAACCGGTTTTCCTGAATCCCTTCACAAAATGTTACCCTGCTCACACTCCAACAGCTCGTCAGGTCCCAAAAACCATTCGTCTCCATTCACTCCTATCCAACACGCTCACGCACGCTTGCTGGAAGTCCAAGCCCCTCGCCCACAAAACCTCCTTTACCCCTTCCCTCCAACCTTTTCGAGGACGACCCCTACCCCGCCTTCCTCCCCTACAGATTTATACGCTCTCCAAGTCGTTCTACTTTGTTCCATTCTCTCTAAATGACCAAACCACCTCAACAACCCCTCTTCAGCTCTGACTAATACTTTTAGTAACTCCACACCTTCTCCTAATTTCCACACTCCGAATTCTCTGCATAATATTTACACCACACATTGCCCTTAGACAGGACATCTCCACTGCCTCCAGCCGCCTCCTCGCTGCAACATTTTCAACCCAAGCTTCACACCCATATAAGAGTGTTGGTATATATATATATATATATATATATATATATATATATATATATATATATATATATTGTATATTAAGTAAAATTCTCGTCAAGCTTAACAAGAATATGAGTATTTGTGTGTGTGTGTAATTATTCATTTATACATTATTATACAAGTGAACACAAAGCTTTTGCTTGGAGCACCTCTCTTACTGAAGCTTACTAATTCGCATGCAAATAATGCTGCCTCAAACATTCACTGTAAGCTTCCAGAAAGAAATGTTTATATTGAGGGGATTTGCTGTTGGAAATATTTTAACCTGGGATTGTGGTGTGTGTGTGTGGGTGGGTGTGTGTGTGTGTGTATGTGTGTGTGTGTACTCACCTATTTGTGGTTGCAGGGGTCGATTCATAGCTCCTGGCCCCGCCTCTTCACTGATTGCTACTAGGTCCTCTCTCTCCCTGCTCCATGAGTTTTATCAAACCTCGTCTTAAAACTGTATATGGTTCCTGCCTCAAGTACGTCACTTTCTAGGCTATTCCACTTCCTAACATCCCTTTGACTCATAGGAGTCTTCAACTTCCAATTGTGACCCCTTGTTTCTGTGTCCCCTCTCTGGAACATCTTGTCTCTGTCCACCTTATCTATTCCTCACAGTATTTTATATGTCGTTATCACGTCTTCCCTAACCCTCCTGTCCTCTAGTGTCGTCAGGCCGATTTCCCTTAACCTTTCTTCGTAGGACAATCCCCTTAGCTCTGGGACTAGTCTTGTTGCAAACCTTTGCACTTTCTCTAGTTTCTTGACTTGCTTGACCAGGTGTGGGTTCCAAACTGGTGCTGCATACTCCAGTATGGGCCTGACGTATATGGTGTACAGAGTCTTGAACGATTCCTTAGTGAGGTATTGGAACGCTATTCTTAGGTTTGCCAGCCGCCCGTATGCTGCAGCAGTTATCTGATTGATGTGCCTCAGGAGATGTGCTCGGTATTATACTCACCCCAAGATCTTTTTCCTTGAGTGAGGTTTGCAGTCTTTGGCCACCTAGACTATACTCTGTCTGCGGTCTTCTTTGCCCTTCCCCGATCTTCATGACTTTACATTTGGCAGGGTTAAATTCAAGGAGCCAGTTACTGGACCAGGCTTGTAGCCTGCCCAGGTCTCTTTGTAGTCCTGCCTGATCCTCGACTGATTTAATTCTTCTCATTAACTTCACATCATCTGCAAACAGGGACATTTCTGAGTCTATCCCTTCCGTTATGTCATTCACATATACCAAAAACAGTACCGGTCCCAGGACTGACCCTTGTGGAACCCCACTCGTCACAGGTGCCCACTCTGACACCTCGTCACGTACCATGACTCGTTGTTGCCTCCCTGTCAAATATTCTCTGATCCATTGCAGTGCCTTTCCTGTTACGTGTGCCTGATCCTCTAGCTTTTGCATTAACCTCTTGTGAGGAACTGTGTTGAACGCCTTCCTGCAGTCCAAGAAAATGCAATCTATCCACCCCTCTCTCTCGTGTCTTACTTCTGTTACCTTGTCATAAAACTCCAGTAGGTTTGTGACACAGGATTTTCCTTCCCTGAAACTGTGCTGGTTGTGTCTTTCTAGGTGCTCCACCACTCTCCTCCTCATTATGATCTCCATGACTTTGCATACTATACACGTCAGTGACACAGGTCTGTAGTTTAATGCATCATGTCTGTCTCCTTTCTTAAAAATTGGGACTACATTTGCCATCTTCCACATCTCAGGTAGTTGCCCAGTTTCAATGGATGTGTTGAAGATTTTTGTTAGTGGCACACACAATATCTCTGCTCCCTCTCTAAGGACCCACGGAGAAATGTTGTCAGGTTCCACCGCTTTTGAGGAATCGAGTTCACATAGCAGCTTCTTCACTTCCTTCTCGGTTGTGTGTATTTCATCCAGCACTTGTTGGTATACCTCCCTATTCAGAATTCTTGGATTCCTTCCTGTCTCCTCTGTAAAGACTTCTTTAAATCTCATGTTGAGCTCCTCACACACCTCTTGGTCGTTTCTTGTGAACTCCCCACCTTCCTTCCTCAGCCTTATTACCTGGTCCTTGACTGTTGTTTTCCTCCTGATGTGGCTATACAACAGCTTCGGGTCAGACTTGACTTTTGATGCTATATCATTTTCGTATTGTCGCTGAGCCTCCCTTCTTACCTGTGCATATTCGTTTCTTGCTCTTCGGCTAAACTCTTTATTTTCCTGGGTCCTTTGTCTTCTGTACTTTTTCCATTCTCTAGTGCACTTAGTTTTTGCCTCCCTGCACCTTTGGGTGAACCAAGGACTCGTTCTGGTCTTCCCATTACTTCTGTTTCCCTTGGGGACAAACCTTTCCTCTGCCTCTTTGCATTTGGTTGTCACATATTCCATCATTTCTTTTACTGGTTTTCCTGCCAATTCTCTCTCACACTGAACGTCTTGTAGGAAGTTCCTCATGCCTGTGTAGTCCCCCCTTTTGTAGTTTCGTTTCTCCCTTCCTATTCCTGCTCCCCTCTCCACTTGAAGCTCAACTATATAATCAAAACACAGAACGAAATGATCACTAGCTCCAAGGGGCCTTTCATACGTGATATCCTCGATGTCCAAACTACTCAAGGTGAATACTACGTCCAGTCTTGTTGGATCATCCTCACCTCTCTCTCTCTGGTAGTGTCTCTAACATGTTGATGCATGAGGTTTTCCAGTACCACATCCATCATCTTGGCTCTCCATGATTCAGGACCCCCGTGGGGCTCCAGGTTTTCCCAATCAATCTATTTGTGATTGAAATCACCCATAACTAGCAACTTTGCTCTCCCTGTGTGGGCTCGTCTGGCCACCTCGGCTAGTGTGTGTGTGTGTGTGTGTGTGTACTCACCTAGTTGTACTCACCTAGTTGTGGTTGCAGGGGTCGAGACATAGCTCCTGGCCCCGCCTCTTCACTGGCCGCTACTGGGTCACTCTCCCAGCGCCATGAGCTTTATCATACCTCTTCTTAAAGCTGTGCATGGAACCTGCCTCCACTACATCGCTTCCCAAGCTATTCCACTTCCCGACTACTCTGTGACTGAAGAAATACTTCCTAACATCCCTGTGATTCATCTGAGTCTTCCAACTGTGTCCCCTTGTTGCTGTGTCCCATCTTTGGAACATTCTGTCTCTATCAACCTTGTCAATTCCTCTCAGTATCTTATATGTCGTTATCATGTCCCCCCTATCTCTCCTGTCCTCCAGTGTCGTCAGGTCGATTTCCCTTAACCTCTCCTCGTAGGACATACCCCTTAGCTCCGGGACTAGTCTTGTTGCAAACCTTTGCACTTTCTCTAGTTTCTTTACGTGCTTGGATAAATGTGGGTTCCAAACTGGTGCTGCATACTCCAGTATGGGCCTAACGTACACAGTGTACAGGGTCCTGAACGATTCTTTATTAAGATGTCGGAATGCTGTTCTTAGGTTTGCTAGGCGCCCGTATGCTACAGCAGTTATTTGGTTGATGTGCGCCTCAGGAGATGTGCCTGGTGTTATACTCACCCCAAGATCTTTTTCCTTGATTGAAGTTTGTAGTCTCTGGCCCCCTAGACTGTACTCCGCCTGCGGTCTTCTTTGCCCTTCGCCAATCTTCATGACTTTGCACTTGGTTGGGTTGAACTCCAGGAGCCAATTGCTGGACCAGGCTTGCAGCCTATCCAGATCCCTTTGTAGTTCTGCCTGGTCCTCTTCCGATTGAATTCTTCTCATCAACTTCTCATCATCTGCAAACAGGGACACTTCGGAGTCTATTCCTTCCGTCATGTCGTTCACAAACACCAGAAACAGCACCGGTCCTAGGACTGACCCCTGTGGCACCCCACTCGTCACCGGCGCCCACTCTGACACCTCGCCACGAAACATGACTCGCTGCTGTCTTCCTGACAGGTATTCCCTGATCCATTGTAGTGCCTTCCCTGTTATCCCTGCCTGGTCCTCCAGCTTCTGCACTAATCTCTTGTGCGGGACTGTGTCAAACGCCTTCTTACAGTCCAAGAATATGCAATATGCAATATGTGTGTGTGTGTGTGTGTGTGTGTGTGTGTGTGTGGGTGGGTGTGTGTGTGTGTGTGTGGGTGGGTGTGTGTGTGCATGCGTGCACGCAGGTACACTTAATTTTTGCATTATGTAAATATTGCAAAAATCACTTAAGATTTCTTTTCCTTTCGTATTTTGTAATTACGATTTTTAAGAGATAGGTTGCAGAAGAATTAGTAAGACATGAGGAAGAGAGAAATACTGGCCAGGATGGATGATAGGCAGGCAGTGAGTTGTAGGATAGGACGTAGGGAGAAAGTGAGGTCGGGAGGGATGAAGATAGGGAGAGGGAGACTACAGCAAGGAAGAAGAGCTGTAAGGAAAGTCAAAGGTAGTGAAGGGGTAAGAAGGAAGGGTGATAAGGAAAGAGAGAGAGAGAGAGAGAGCAGACACAACCATGAATTGGCTGAAGTTAAAATTCTACCCACTCAACCATCCTTCGAGAAGACCTCTTCACAAATCATCTGAATATACTTCCCCTCGACAACCTCGCTCGTTTGATCATTACCTGGAGCCTTGCAATAAGCTCGTTACCAAGACTCGCAACCCTGAGAACCATCTTGCTTCGAGGTCAGGTGTGGGTGTGTGTGTGTGTGTGTGTGTGTGTGTGTGTGTGTGTGCGTGCGTGCGTGCGTGCGTGCGTGCGTGCGTGTGCGTGCGCAAAAATTTGCTGGGAGCAGGAATTTTTTTTTACTCTTGCAGCAGATTGAAAAAGCCGTCTGGTGAAGTGGCTGTTAGAAACTAACCAATGACATCGAACTCTGCTACGTGGCGAAGCTCTTTAGACGAAGGGGGGGGGGGGGAAACTGGCCGAGGTAAGCCAGTGGTGGCTTGATCACCCGACAAAGACCTTGTTCTTGTTCCAGTCGTTTATGCAATAGTCGTTCTTGCACTGGTCGTTCTTGTACTTGTCGTTCTTGCACTGGTCGTTCTTGTACTTGTTCTTGCACTGGTCGTTCTTGTACTTGTTCTTGCACTGGACGTTCTTGCACTGGTCGTTCTTGTACTGGTCGTTCTTGTACTGGTTCTTGCACTGGTCGTTCTTGTACTGGTCGTTCTTGCACTGGTCGTTCTTGTACTGATCGTTCTTGTACTGATCGTTCTTGCACTGGTCGTTCTTGTACTGGTCGTTCTTGCATTGGTCGTTCTAGTAATGGTTTTTCCTCTTTTTTAACTGTTCTTTATAGTCAACATGTGGGTTTTCAAGCCAGTGTAACCTGTCTTACAATCCTGCAATACTGAATGCTTCTCTCGCTATTAATACTTTCTTGAATATTATTGCGTTATAAATATTCTCCGTCTCCGAGGGACGTTCTATTACGGCGGTATTAAAACGTTCAGTTTATACTCTAATATCTCTCACTCGTAAAAAAGTATTATCCTCCCGTGGATACCAGTAAATATCTCGGCAATAAAGCGGGGATCCCTCGCGACGTACTGTGGGTACACTTATCGTAAGTTGCGGAGAACGCGAGCGCACACAGACGAGAATTTAATGGACAGGTCCGTTGCCTCGCTGATGTAAGGTGTTGTTATGATCCTGGTTCTTCTCTTGCCTATATATCAGCCACACTCTTGACGCTCCACCGTACTTTATAGAAACAGATTTACAAGTGATAATAACTCACAGCCGAGACACGTATCATCACATCTCGTTGTAAGCTCCTGTCCCCTGTGTGCCGGTTATTTGTGTATTCCAGTCACGGTTTTGAGCCCTTTTTCTTCGTTATGGGAGACACTTAACATCTTATTACATTTATAGAAATGCATAGTTTCGGTGACGAGTCATCATCAGGATTCAATTCTTGAACGTGACACAAAAAATAAACAAACCGCATCAATGAATATCCTAAGAATATTTCAAGTCTTTTCCCTCCTGTGAAATATATTTCTTTTAAGCTCTGCCATCTCTTCAAAACGGATCTGTTGTATTTAAATATTTTTCACCTGTTTCAGAATAAATTATTGGGCCATAAACATGCCTCCAAAAATCGACACCTGGTGGGAAGGAAATATACCAGGCCTTAATGATGTAGAAAAATCCCTAAATAGTGCAAGATATATATTTTAATATTTACAATATATACACACAATAATATTTTTAAAAAAAACGAGAGTGCCACGTTTTGCTCTACTTAGATCGAAACGTTGTCTGAATTAATGTTTCTTCTTCATACACGTCTTTGTCCAGAAAAATGTCGGCTTGGCAATCTACAAGCAAAAGTAGCAGCAGGTAGAGCGCAGTTAGTGCTTAAGAAGAGACAGTCTCTTGATGTTCACTAATATCTAATGCTCTTCTTTTCCTCAAATATACCTCCACAATTCCAATCTCCTCTCTTTTTCTCTCTCTCTCTCTCTCTCTCTCTCTCTCTCTCTCTCTCTCTCTCTCTCTCTCTCTCTCTCTCTCTCTCTCTTTCTCGAAACCTCGACAGAAATAAGTTACTTTATTTGATTTTATTGAGTCATACAAGGTAATTTACACTTATGTTACTAAGAGACAACGCAGTAAGCGTCAGGGGCCCAAGATTGTTCAACTGCCTCCCGGCGTACATTAGGGGGATTACCAATAGACCCCTGGCTGTTTTCAAGAAGGCGCCGCTAGACAGGTACCTAAAGTCAGTACCTGACTAGCCGGGCTGTGGTTCGTTCGTTGGTTTGCGTGCGGCCAACAGTAACAGCCTGGCTGATCAGGCCCTGATCCAACATGAAGGCCTGGTCACAGACCGGGCCGCGGGGGCGTTGACCCCCGAAACGTTCTCCAGGTATGCAATAGGATCATAGTAAAGTGGTGACATTACAATGTGAAAAAAAATTAATGAATTTCCGAGCGCTTTCGTGATTTTTCACATTTTTAAGAAACTGTAAAAAATAATAGGATGGCTGAAGGCTTATAAGGCTGAGATGTCCCCTAATATATGACTTTACATCTGACTCAGCACACTGAGCGTTGGAGTGAAGGGAAGATTTTATGAGTGACATGTCAGGCATAGTTTAAATTTTAAGGTGTCCCGCAGCTCGGGTGGTAGAGCGTTCAGCTCACACACTGAGTGTCCGTGGTTCGATCCCCGGTACGGGTGGAATCATTGGGCATATTTCCTTACACCTGCTATCCATTTTCACCTAGCAGTAGAGCAGGGAGAGAGAGGACCTAGTATCGACCAGTGAAGAGGCGGGGACAGGAGCTATGACTCGACCCCTGCAACCACATATAGGTGAGTACACACACACACACAAGCACTCTCACTCATTCTCACACTCAGGGGTCTATAAATACCGTAATATTCAGTGTGGTGTGACAGGTGGAGAAGCGTCGGTGTGAGTGATATAGCACTCCACAAGAGCCTCCAGTCACTTAACTGTATAAGCAACTCTAGCGACTCCATAAACACCCGTTGATCATAGCTAATGAAGTCTATTTCTCTGCCTCTTTGAGAGAAAAATACTCTCAAACCTTTGGGTCTTGGAGTAATAATGAAAAAAGTTACTTTTTATTAAGCTTGTGTATATTAAATACTTTTTTTTTTTATATGAAATACCATAAGTGTGGGGTTATGCGCACTGAGTGGCGGAGGCTCGATCCTCCGGTAGGTTAAGGACAACTATGTTAAATACGTGTTTTAAAAATCGTACTCTTGTATACTTATCGTGTGTTCATGAAAACACACGTCTCCATCAGTGTCCTGATGACTTAAACCAACAATTTATGGAAGATGTGTGAATGATGCAGCAGTCCTCCTCGTTAATAAACGTTCTCAAGAATTCAGTGCCTTCTTGTAGAGTTATGTTACAGTAAGAGTTCAGGAATGGTTGGTTACGTACTTCGTCTACATTTAATTGTTACCAAATGGGGGGAAATTATTTCTCATTCAAAATACATATATTATGTTGCTTCTAAATAGACTATTGTAGTAACATAATTATTTATTATTATATCACAAGGACATTAATATATATATATATATATATAAACAATGACAGGGGGAGTTGAATAACAGCTCTAGGCCTTTTGTGTTGCAATCAATACATCATCAGGACGCTTGCGTCCCTTGGAACGAATCTGCTGGGATTTCCTACTAATTTCTGCAACTTTACAAGGCCTAGACCTGTTATTCAACTTCCCCTGTGCAGTTAGCAGGATTCAGAACCCCGTCAGGGAAGTGGGAAAGTTCCACAAGTGACGCTGTAGACCACTCAGCCACAGATGCCTCAAAAGCTAGGCAGCCTGGTTACAAGCCACATTTCTTCCTAACCCCGGTACACCAGTGGACCTCAAGCACGGTTTCAAGCTATTTCATTCTCCTGTATGTTCTGATCACACGAGCGATTTTTATATCAGTGCACCACGCAGAAACAAGCAGAGGTATACACAGAGAGGTATACACAGAGAGGTATACACAGAGAGGTATACACAGAGAGGTATACACAGAGAGGTATACACAGAGAGGTATACACAGAGAGGTATACACAGAGAGGTATACACAGAGAGGTATACACAGAGAGGTATACACAGAGAGGTATACACAGAGAGGTATACACAGAGAGGTATATAGAGAGGTATATAGAGAGGTATATAGAGGGGTATATAGAGAGGTATATAGAGAGGGTATATAGAGAGGGTATATAGAGAGGTATATAGAGAGAGGTATATAGAGAGAGGTATATAGAGAGAGGTATATAGAGGGTATATGAGGAGAGGTATATAGAGAGAGGTATATAGAGAGGGTATATAGAGAGAGGTATATGAGAGAGGTATATAGAGAGAGGTATATAGAGAGAGGTATATAGAGAGAGTATATAGAGAGAGGTATATAGAGAGGTAGTATAGAGAGAGGTATATAGAGAGAGGTATATAGAGAGGTATATAGGAGAGGTATATAGAGAGAGGTATATAGAGAGAGGTATATAGAGAGAGGTATATAGAGAGAGGTATATAGAGAGAGGTATATAGAGAGAGGTATATAGAGAGAGGTATATAGAGAGAGGTATATAGAGAGAGGTATATAGAGAGAGGTATATATAGAGAGGTATATACAGAGAGGTATATACAGTTCAGAAACTGCAACAAATGTCTGGATATATACGCCTAGAAGTGTTGTGAGCGTAAAGTAGGAAGAGACTCTGGGAAGTGAGGAGTGAATGTTTAGGGAATCTGGGCCATGTGAAAAAATATTTATTTTAGGAGTCTGTAATGTTGAAATGGAAAGAATATCTTGTGGAAGGTGTGTTAGGAAGGGTTTGGAGTGTTGGGAGAAAATGTCGTCTGGGACAGAGGAGGCTTGTCTGCGAGAGTAGACGTTGTGTCTTGTTGTGGGACTGATGGCTGATCCTCCAGCACTTCTTGTGGTGAATGATGGCTGATCCTCCAGCACTTCTTGTGGTGAATGATCCTCAAAGATTTAGAATAATAAAGAAACAATCCGTGATTCTCTTATTGAATTAAGATTAGACGAGGAGGGGGTTGTTAATAGGCCTTGTATGATTCGAGAGGATAAAAAAAATATATAATTTTGTGAACACAACTCTTCTAGTTATTGTACTCAAAATAAATGATGGAACGTAACGTGTGTTTTTCCTCATACCGCTAACACAAACTCCTGCCGGACTGAACACTGAAACACTGATGAATTTCCTGAAAAGTTTGTTCTGTATATCAGAGGACTCAACCCATGTCAGTCAATCTGACGCGGAAGTCAGTGGTGAAGCGAACCGCTGATAAAGTAATATATTCAGATCAAACATTGAGATATTCATATTAGTTTTCTCTTGTTGTCGACTGTTTTCTATTGTTGTCGACTGTTTTCTATTGTTGTCGACTGTTGGTGGTGGTACAGTGTAGTGTACGATTTTTGTCTTGGTGTTTGTTGGCGGTACAGTGTAGTGTACGTTTTTCTGTCCTGGTGTTTGTTGGTGGTACAGTGTAGTGTACGTTTTTTGTCCTGGTGTTTGTTGGTGTTACAGTGTAGTGTACGTTTTTTGTCCTGGTGTTTGTTGGTGGTACAGTGAAGTGTACGTTTTTCTGTCCTGGTGTTTGTTGGCGGTACAGTGTAGTGTACGTTTTTTGTCCTGGTGTTTGTTGGTGGTACAGTGTAGTGTACGTTTTTCTGCACTGATGATTATACAATGAATTTATTCTTCTGAAATATATCGGATAAGATTGTGAACCCTGAAGGTTGAAAGGCTGTGTTTATTTCAAGGATCTTTAACTTGATAAATTAGACACATATGCAACACTTGGGTATCTTTAAAGATACCCAAGTGTTGCACATGTGCCTAATTCATCAAGTTGTCGGTTCCATGAACCATTCATCTACATACCTGATTTTTACCTTATTTTTCCCTTCCTTGGATTGAACATTATCTCCTCCCATTAACCGTATGACACCTACCTCTTCAGCACTTCCCCATGAATATATAGAAAATAAATAACGTAGAAAAATATAAAAAGAAGTGACTGATGGCAGAAACTATGCGGCTGGTGGTGCAGGAAGGAGGTAGTCCCAGAACGTTTGTCAGGTCCTGCAGGAACCCACGACCCAACGTTCACGGAAGCAGCAGCGCAGTGGGACAGCCCTGCAGACTCTTACAGCAGAACAGCTCCTCCAAGAGATCGCACACTGTCCCACTGGGATAAACCCATCGTGAAGAAAATTGCCTAAACAATTCCAGTGAAAAGTACAGCAAACGAAAGATGGATTAAAAAATAGGAAAAAAAAACATCAAAATAACACTACTATTGGTAGTTTTGTGGCAGCTCAGACTGTAGACTATCAAGAAAATGGCAAATAGTCTCAAAGGCAATTTTGCGAGTTTCTTCGGGAAGTCAACAGTCAAAATTTCATCTGACTGATGGATAGCTCCAGAGGTGACGTGTTGAAGTGATGATTGAGGTGACGTATTGAAGTGATGATTTGTACCGTGTCTGGAAGAAGTCAAAGGGCAGATAAAAAAATCTTTAACATTCATCAGTGCTAAAAGATCATCGTTGATTACGGAAGTTGTTTCTCAAGCTGGATATAACTTGTAGTTAGAACTTGATGAATCAGAAGCAACGAGAAGAGAAAAAAAAAATCAACAATATTGATTTTGGAAGAAATATTTTAATTTGAAACTTTGATGCGTATAAAGAAAAGCTTAAATCCGTATAAACAAATTCTGATGCATATAACACAACCTTGAATCCGTATCAACAAATTCTGATGGAGGTGAAACACAACATTAATGCCCCACGTCCAGTCGAGAGGCTTTAAACTAAACAGACTAAATATCTGCATTACTAATGCATGAAGCATTAAGGAGTATTAACTCTAAATAGAGTTTGTACTTGTAATTAGTTTGGGTAAATGCCCTTGAGTTTGACCAGCTTAATAACTGTTAAATACTTAAGCTCTTCTGTGTTTTTCTGAGTTTTAAGAGCTCTTTCTGGGGAGATTTTAAAGTAAACAGTTATTAAAGCTCACTTGTGTTTCTCTTAAAAGTTGTGGAGGGATGACTCAGTTGTTGACAGGACTTAAACAAGGAGGTGGAATGGTAGGTGAGTGATGGATGGAGTCGGGGTGGAAGAGGAATCAGGGGACAGGGAAATAAAGGAAAGGAGAGAGAGAGAGAGAGAGAGAGAGAGAGAGAGAGAGAGAGCGCAGTTATAGAGTCAAACGGTCGTTGTACCATCTCTCAGTGGTATACAAAAAAAATTGTCATTAATTTACTGGCAATGTCTCTGTCTCTGTCTTTATCTCTCTCTATCTCTCTCTCTCTCTCTCTCTCTCTCTCTCTCTCTCTCTCTCTCTCTCTCTCTCTCTCATCTCTCTGTATATTATGTCGTGCCGAATAGGTAAAATTGGTCAATTACCAAGAACTCATTTAAAATTTAGTCCTTTCTAAAATTTTCTCTTATACGTTTAAAGATATATATCTTTAATTTATGTTAATGTAAAAACAAATAATTTTGTACCAAAAGAACCTTAGAAAACGTACCTAACTAAATATATTTTAGATGAGTTTACAATAATTTAATAATAAACAAACACAATGAAATATATTTTTCTCGTTAGGTTCAGAATGATTTTTGCGAAATTATTGCATACACAAATTTTAGCTTGCCTTATTCGGCAAGAAGAGCGTTGTTATTTATGCCCAAATCGCAAGTTTTACCTATTCGGCACGACATACATACAAAGTTTATTTTTTTACAGTTCTCTTTAGAAACAAGGAAGCTGTAATAATGCCATTAATAAAACTCAGAAAACTGGAATAATTACCGAGAGCGGCGACCAGGGGCAGAGTCTGGTGTCAGTCGTGCGTTTTCAAACGCCTTTCATATTCCATTCACTTTTATCCATTTGCCCATTTTTATATATATATACTTTGAACAAAATCAAACACATGGGATGTCAAAGGAATTTATTTTTTTTGTTCAAATAAAATGGAAAGAGAACTTTTGGGTGGATGTGGCCTCCCCCCTCCTTCCCCTCCCCTTCCTCTCTCCCCTCCCCCTTCCGCTCTCCCCTCCCCCTTCCTCCTTCCCCCCACAAACAGTGTGTTTGCCCGGCAGTGAGAGATTAGTTTTGTTGTATAGGTTCTTTTTTCGCGATGCGCTAAACCCACACGAAGACACAGATGAATGCGGTTTGTTGGCTGCCCAATACGTGTCACTGTGCCACAAAAACCACGTCCCTTAAGTTAGGTTAGTGTGGTCAGTCAGGTCAGTTAGTCGTTCCTCTCTCTCTCTCTCTCTCTCTCTCTCTCTCTCTCTCTCTCTCTCTCTCTCTCTCTCTCTCTCTCTCTCTCTCTCTCCTCTCTCTCTCTCTCTCTGTCTACACACAACCTTCTCTACCTCTTTCCCTGTCTAACCACAACCTTCTCTACCTCTCCCTGTCTACCCACAACCTTCTCTACCTCTCTCTCCATGTCTAACCACAACCTTTTCTACCTCTCTGTCTACCCACAACCTTCTCTACCTTCTCTTCTACCCACACCTTCTCTACCTCCCTCTCTCTCCCCTCACTCTGTCTCCACAACCTTCTCTACCTCCTCTCTCCATGTCTAACCACAACATTTTCTACCTCTCTGTCTACCCACAACCTTCTCTACCTCCTTCTCTCCCTATCTACCCACAACCTTCTCTGCTTCTCTCTCCCTGTCTATCCACAACCTTCTCTACCTCTCTCCCTGTCTACCCACAACCTTCTCTACCTCTCCCTCCCTGTCTACCCACAACCTTCTCTACCTCTCCCTGTCTACCCACACCCTTCTCTACCTCTCCCTGTCTACCCACACCCTTATCTACCTCTCTCGCTGTCTACCCACAACCTTCTCTACCTATCTCTCCCTGTCTATCCACAACCTTCTCTACCTCTCTCCCTATCTACCCACAACCTTCTCTACCTCTCTCCCTATCTACCCACAACCTTCTCTACTTCTCCCTTCCTGTCTACCCACAACCTTCTCTACCTCTCCCTCCCTGTCTACCCACAACCTTCTCTACCTCTCCCTCCCTGTCTACCCACAACCTTCTCTACCTCTCTCTCCTCTCTACCCACAACCTTCTCTACCTCTCCCTATCTACCCACAACCTTCTCTACTTCTCCCTTCCTGTCTACCCACAACCTTCTCTACCTCTCTCTCCCTGTCTACCCACAACCTTCTCTACCTCTCCCTGTTTACTCACAACCTTCTCTACCTCTCCCTTCCTGTCTACCCACAACCTTCTCTACCTCTCCCTCCCTGTCTACCCACAATCTTCTCTACCTCTCTCTCTCCCTGTCTACCCACAATCTTCTCTACCTCTCTCTCTCCCTGTCTACCCACAACCTCTCTACCTCTTCCTCTTTATCCACGATAAATTCTTAGGGACTTTTGTTACTCAGTTCTCGGGATTTTTTTACGAGTTTTTTCAGTGTCCTGAACCAAAAAATACGTAATGTAAGATATTTTTTCCAGGTCATGGTGACACAATGACCAACTGGGTCATATTTATCCCTGACGGAAATTAGAGGACTTTATTTTTTCAGCTTTTATTTCCCCCCTGCTATTATTTTCCTGCTTTTATTTTATCATATTTTCCTTGTTTTTATTTTTCCTGCTTTTTATTTCCTTTTTTTCCATTTTTCCTGCTTTTATTTTTACTATTATTATTTTTCCTGCTTTTATTTTCCATGTTTTTTTATTTTTTCTGTTTTTATTTTTCCTGCTTTTATTTCTTCTGTTTGTTTCTATTTATCCAGCTTATATTTTTTCCTGTTTTTGTTTTTTCCTGCTTTTATTTTTTCCTGCTTTTATTTTTTCCTGCTTTTATTTTTTCCTGCTTTTATTTTTTCCGGCTTTTATTTTTTCCGGCTTTTATTTTTTCCGGCTTTTATTTTTCTATCAATGGGTATAAAAAAATAATTCCAGGAGAAAAGCATTGAATGGTTGTCAGTAAACACAACAATCAATAACCATAATCCTATCTCGATTAGGGGGGGGGGAATAATCTCTCAAGGTAATTTCGCATTTCGCACGCTAACTTATCGATTTGTCTTATGTCCTAACGCACTGAAGATGCTTCTATGTGTCTATCATAGTCGGTGTTCAAACACAATTGTATTATTTTCTTTAAGCCCTTTTCAAAAAAAAAAGTGTCAAAAACAATCGCAAAAGTTTTTTTTCGTGGTACATTTATCTGACTTTAAACAGTGCAGTTACACTAATTACATTCCTAGTTATATTGCAATAGAAATTATATAACTAATTTGTATAACTATATAACTAATTGTTATATAATTTTATATTTCAATTTGATTTCTGGACATTGTGTCGCGTATTTCAGAAAATACATAGAAAATAATCAATTGTTTTAACCTTACAGAAATAATTGCATGTTGGAGCTGCAAGGAGGATCAAGTCTGCAAATGATCTTCCCTAAAAATGTTAGGTCATTAGGGTTTTCATATTCATAAGCTTATTAGAACTTTATAGAAGGTGAAAACAACACCATTGTTCCCCTCTGTCTACCCATCAACCTGCTTTCTTTTTCCCCTTAGCTCCTGGGCTTCCAGCGTTATCATGGCAACGAATGGGGCGACTTGAGCGGATGGGGGAATATCGTGAGGAATGAGACGGGGGGGGTGAGGGGGATAGGAAAGGGGAGATAAAGGGAAAGGATTCATAGTCAGAGATGAGTGTTTCTTATGCCACAGTATGTTGAATATGAAGAAGAAATAAGTACAAACACACACACACACACACACACACACAGTGATGTAGTGGAATCAAGATCCATACATAGCTTTAAGAAGAGGTACGACAAAGCTCATGGATCAGGGAGAGTGTGGACCTAGTAGCGACCAGCGAAGAGGCAGCGCTGAGAACTATGAATCAACCCGGCAATCACAAATAGGTGAGTACACGCGCACGCCCCCCTCCCCCCCCACACACACACACACCACAACGCTTTAGTTTTCAGGAAGTGGAACAATCTGGAGAGTGAAGTGCACTGCGTGGTGCACTGATAGAAAAATCGCTCTTGTGATCAGAACATACAGGAAGGAGAATGAAATAGCTTGAAACCATGCTTGAGGTCCACTGGTGTACCGGGGTTAGGAAGAAATGTGGCTTGTAACCAGGCTGCCTAGCTTTTGAGGCATCTGTGATCGAGGGTCTAAAGCGTCACTTAGGGAACTTTGCCACTTCCCTGACGGGATTTCGAATCCTGCTGACTGCTATCTTTCTCTGTATATACCCCTGCTAAATTTTGCTGATGTGTATGTATAACCGAATAGATAAATATTTTTCATTTATGTCAATGTAAAAATTAATAATTTTTACCAAAACAACCTTAGAAAACTTACCTAACCTTATAACAAGTGCAATTTAATTTAGCCTAATCCAACTAAATATATTTTAAATATGTTTACAATAATTTAATAAAAAACAAATACAATGAAATATTTTTTTTTTCCGTTAGGTTCAGAATGATTTTTGCGAAATTATTGCATACACAAATTTTAGCTTGCCTTATTTAGCAAGGCGAGCATTGCTATTAAGCCAAAGTCGCAGGATAATTTAATGAGCTCCAGGCCTTTCGTGTTGCAATCAACACATCAAGAGCTTTCAATTATGATTGCAACACAAAAGGCCTAGAGCTATCATTTAACTCCCCCCCCCGTAGTTGTTTTGACGGTGAATATAAAAAGATTCAAATTGGTTTTGTGCTGTAGAGGTGCCAATTTGCCAATTTTTTATTAAAGATATTGAGGTATTAATTCTCATGTGATAACTTGTGAACACTTGTGATCGGCATTAAATCTTCAAAGCTGATAACTGCATTAGAAACTTATGCCGCACTCTGCACTATTTTTTTTCTGCGTGCATTGATCACGCTGGGACGCAAACGCATCTAGCTATCCTGAACTTAGTAATACCATATATGCATTTGAAATATATTTCTATAATCCGTAACTTTGCTCAAAAGGGAAGCAACTTGGAATGGATCCAGAGGTCTGCCGCTATTTGATTCCCTTTGTACACCCTTTGTATCAAGAATGAAAGAATGAAGGTGTCACAGGAGAGCCACGTGAAAAAAAGAGGAAGAGGGAGAAACTTGAGGGAAGGCTGCACATTTTACAAGGGGAGAGGGTGAGAGGAAAGGCAAGAGTACTAGAGGGGACAAACTACCATAACAGTCCTCCTCACACTTGTGTATAAAGCTCACACTATCCCCTTTACCCTCATACTTCCCAGTCACTATTATCTCCTTTCATTAAGCCAATCATCCTTAAATTAAATATTCTACTCAACTCTCGTC
The DNA here is from genome assembly GCA_009830355.1 of Cherax destructor. Lineage (NCBI taxonomy): Eukaryota > Metazoa > Arthropoda > Malacostraca > Decapoda > Parastacidae > Cherax > Cherax destructor. The sequence continues at coordinate 58,325 of WNWK01000345.1, forward strand.
TCTGCAGCTCAATCCCTCTCGGATCCACGGAAAAAAAGGTCGCAGGAAAAAAAGGTCGCAGGAAAAGGTCGCGAAAAAGGTTGCAGGAAAAAAGGTCCGCAGGAAAAAAGTCGCAGGAAAATCGCAAAAGGTCGCGGAAAAAAGGTCGCAGGAAAAAAGGTCGCGGAAAAAGGTCGCGGAAAAAAGGTCGCAGGAAAAAGGTCGCAGGAAGGTCGCAGGAAAAAAGGTCGCAGGAAAAAAGGTCGCAGGAAAAAAAGGTCGCAGGAAAAAAAGGTCGCAGGAAAAAAAGGTCGCAGGAAAAAAAGGTCGCAGGAAAAAAAGGTCGCAGGAAAAAAAGGTCGCAGGAAAAAAAGGTCGCAGGAAAAAAAGGTCGCAGGAAAAAAAGGTCGCAGGAAAAAAAGGTCGCAGGAAAAAAAGGTCGCAGGAAAAAAATGTAGCAGGAAAAAAATGTAGCAGAAAAAAATGTCGCAGGAAAAAAAGGTCGCCGGAAAAAAGGTCGCCGGAAAAAAGGTCGCCGGAAAAAAGGTCGCCGGAAAAAAGGTCGCCGGAAAAAAGGTCGCCGGAAAAAAGGTCGCCGGAAAAAAGGTCGCCGGAAAAAAGGTCGCCGGAAAAAGGTCGCCGGAAAAAGGTCGCCGGAAGAAAGGTCTCCGGAAAAAGGTCGCCGGAAAAAGGTCGCCGGAAAAAGGTCGCCGGAAAAAAAGTCGCCGGAAAAAGTCGCCGAAAATCCCCGGAAAAATGTCGCCGGAAAAAATGTCGCCGGAAAAATGTCGCCGGAAAAATGTCGCCGGAAAATGTCGCCGGAAAAAGGTCGCCGGAAAAAAGGTCGCCGGAAAAAAGGTCGCCGGAAAAAAGGTCTCCGGAAGAAAGGTCTCCGGAAAAAGGTCTCCGGAAGAAAGGTCTCCGGAAGAAAGGTCTCCGGAAAAAAAGTCACAATAAAATTAATTTTTTTTTTCCCTAGTCAAAATTGTGACTTATTTTCTGTGACTTTTTTTCAGCGACTTTTTTCCCCCCATACACCCCCTCCTTTCTTTCGTGGATGAGTGGAACAAACTCCCGAGTACCGTCATTGAAGCTAAAACCTTGTGTAGCTTAAAAAAATAGCTTCGAGTCTAAACTATTGCCATTATTAATATGTCAGGTAAAAGTAGACAGATGCAAGTAATGTGACATTTTATTGTGGCAACATTTCGCTCTCCAGGAGCTTTGTCAAGCAGCGGTAGAGCGAAACGTTGCCACTATAAAATGTTACGTTAGTTGCATGTGTGTCCTATTGCCTAATAGGCTAGACAAGTACATAGGTGGGTGTGGGTGGGTTTGACTTGGACCTACCTAGCATGAGCCAGTAGGCCTGCAGCAGTGCTCCTACTGTCCTATATTCTCATGGCCACTTTCGCTCCTCTGCCGTCGTATGCAGCCACTTAGTGTGAGCGAAACGTTTCGGAATAAAGATATACTTAAATGTGACCTGTATCTCATCTGTCATTGTGTAAGAAAGGTAAAGATACTGGAAACATAAGAGTAAATAAAGGAAGCATAACATAAAACAAAAACAGCTGCCCCAGAAACATACACACATTCTGAATGAACATCCAGAGTTGTATGTTTGTGGTAACAAACACTCGTAGGAGAGTGTAGACCAACACATGGTGGTATGTATCCCCGGGTGTGTCTTTTACAGCTGGTCTTTATACGGTGTTGTCCCGTGTTTCTTCCTTCTTCCCTTCCTTTTCTTCCTTCTTCTTTTCTTCTTCCTTCTTTTACATTAATCTTCTCTTTTGGGATTAATATATTCTCGACTGTTGGTGAATAGGTTACACGCAGTAGATATGCTTCGTCAAATTCACTAACCAAAGGAAAAGGCAAGGTTGTGTTGGCTGTAATTTCCTGGACTGTAAGAGGCATTCGACGCGGTATAACAGAGAAGGCTGATATGGAAGCTAGAAGAGCAGTTAGACGTAACAGAACATTAAATTAAATAAATAATTCATGTTAAGCGCTAAACCTATTTGGGTTATTCAGCGCAATACTTTGTGGAGGTTTGATCCTCCGTCTGCTGGGCGCGAGACAGACACGCTCTCTATTTGTACTCACCTATCCTCTACGTAACAGAACAGAAGCTCACATAAATGAGAATTTCAGAAGAAAAATCAGAGAATAATGACGGCCACGCCAGAATTAATGATGGCTTTGTGGCCAATTTAGATCAATGAGTTCGATTTAAGGTATTTAATGACTTGGAACAATGTTTCACTGACTCTTGAATGCCACAAATTAGGCTTCACGCAAAGCAACTGAAAACAATAGTAAGAAAGGAGGAATAGGAGTGGACTGGAGTTACCAGAGGCTCGGTGCTTGTGCCGCTGCTGTTTTACTCTGCACAAATAATTATAATTTACTCAGGAAAGTGGATACTGTGGAATACAGCATTTGAAAAGAGGCACTTCAGACGACGTACGTAAAAGAATGATCTTGAAGTAACCATCCAATGAAACATAACCATATACATGAAACATATTAACCACATACTTTCAGTCTCATATGCAAAAGTAAACCTTAATAATCATTGAGGACAACACTCACAAGTCAGCCCCGTCTTGGGGTATACAACAGAGAGCCTGCAGCTCATCAGACATGTAAAGCCATGCGGGGAGATACAATTACTAGAGACAAGGTCGGTCTCGGAATTAAGGAGGACGGACTACAAGGGAACAAGATCACCCTTGACAAACCTAGACAGGAGAACAGAGGGACGTAATCAATAAATATATATAAAATACTTGGAGGATTAGATGGTGGATTGGTTCAGGTTGTTTAAGAATGAGAAGAGGGTAACACCGGGGACAGAGATGACAGCTAAAGACGCAGATTAGAGCATCGAACAATAATACACATTTGTGTGGCCTCGGGTATTAAGTAGGACGAACTAGATAAAAAAGTTTGTTCAGGAAAATGCCACACACCACTTCAGGAATATGATTGGGTCACTAATTTTGAAAGCCGGTGGACAGTAGTTTAAAAGCAGTGTCTGGAGGTCTGGTGTAACCCTGGTAAGCACAACCATTTGATCCAAACTCTCGTAGACACAATCACACTCGTTTAGAAAACAGAAAAGTTGACGAATTAGTCACTAATTCTTCAGTCACACACATCCTCACGCACTCGCACACTCATGCTCACTCATACACTCATCCTCACACAAGAACGGGTCTTTACACTAATTACCCACTAACTAGGCAACCAACTTGGTAACAGAGAGGAAGACAGTAATTGCAGAGAGTGGTGCCACATGCTCCCTCGCTCGCTGATTTCCCAAAGTTAAATTGCTTTCACGAGCCGTCCAGTTACCAAGTTGACTTCGTCTTTCTCGTGACTGATGTGACTTTTGCCTCAGGCAGGTGAACCAATTTTTTCTCTTCATTAATGGCTAAACACAGATAAAGTCAAGTCTTGTCTGCGGCCGGTTTGTAAATCTCTCTCTCTCTCTCTTCTCTCTTCTCTCTGTTATATATATATATATATATATATATATATATATATATATATATATATATATATATATATATATATCGTGCCGAATAGGTAAAACTTGCTATTTTGGCTTAAATAGCAACGCTTTTCTTGCCGAATAAGGCAAGCGAAAATTTGTGTATACAATAATTTCGCAAAAATCATTCTGAACCCAACGATAAAAAATGTATTTCATTGTGTTTGTTTATTATTAAATTATTGTAAACTTATCTAAAATGTATTTAGTTGGATTAGGCTAAATTAAATTGCGCCAGTCCGCCCTTCGGTCACCGCCTTATAAAAACCTTGATATAACGATTGAGATGATAATCATAAGATAATTCACCACCCTTAATAATTCAACGGCGATTATTACTCTCTAGTTTTCACCGTAGATATATTTTTAATTTCACGGTTGTATAAGTGCAAAATAAAACACTGTAGACTAAAGCAGAATAATACTGCTATTGTATAAAATGCCAATTATGGAGAATTATTGCCTAAGAGTTTGCGATTATTACCAACGCTTGGGTAATTAGTTTGCTGGTTAATTACTTCTTGTATTCCCAAAACTGTGATGGTAAGATTAAGAGGAAATTAGGACTTTGTGGATGATTACGTTCATTATTCAGATGAGTGCCACGGTGGCACGGCCGTGGAGCTGAATGTCGTATCGCCTCCACTCTCCTGAACACACACCATTTTTGAAGGAGTTTCTACTGGGGCGGCGACTTTACGCTCTCGTCTGACCTTTATAAAGTCTTGGAAACAAACACACACTCTCTCTCTCTCTCTCTCTCTCTCTCTCTCTCTCTCTCTCTGTTTCCATCGTGAAATTATTTTTCCCACTTCTCTTCTAGCTAATTTGATAAAGCTCTACGCAGGGTGAAACGTAGCCTTAGTAAAAGCTTGTGCTGTAACGAGTCATTTTTGCAATTGGATCACCATCTTCGCCCGCCCTTCCGTCCACCGTCTCTCACCACACCAAGAAATAATGTCAACACACACAGATGGTCGACTATTTTACGTACTATTTTGCGTTATTCTTGATAACGTTTGTTTACACTCCAAGTCCACAACTCTAGTATCTCCATACTCTTCACTATCCCACAGTAAGCTCTCACTATCACACATTAACCTCTCACTGTCACACATTAACCTCTCACCATCACACAGTAAGCTCTCACCATCACACAGTAAGCTCTCACCATCACACAGTAAGCTCTCACCATCACACAGTAAGCTCTCACCATCACACAGTAAGCTCTCACCATCACACACTAACCTCTCACCAGCACACACTAACCTCTCACCATCACACACTAACCTCTCACCATCACACACTAACCTCTCACTATCACACACTAACCTCTCACTGTCACACACTAACCTCTCACTGTCACACATTAACCTCTCACTGTCACACATTAACCTCTCACTGTCACACATTAACCTCTCACTGTCACACATTAGCCCCTCACTATCACACACTATTTCAAGCTTGGATAAACACATGATTCAAAATAATTTACAATTTCAATTGTTCTTCCAGATATTCAATTACAATTACACTTAACAGTTTCTTCAAGTCTGACTAATGTAGAAATTCCTGTTAATTGTTCACTAATGTCTCTCACATATCAGTGGCTATAAAAAATAATTAAAAAATATGTAGAGGTTATAAAAATGTTGGCGAGATGGTAATTCTGTTTTCATTATCCTCTTGTTTCCCTTCTCTTTCTTTCCTTGCTCTTTCCTCTCGTTAAACTGCGTATAATGTTACAAAAGTAACTTGAGAGCTAAGTGAATTATCAAGGTCACCAGTAGGATGTCCCTATTACCTAAATTATGAAGGTCACCAGTAGGATGTCCCTATTACCTAAATTATCAAGGTCACCAGTAGGATGTCCCTATTACCTAAATTATCAAGGTCACCAGTAGGATGTCCCTATTACCTAAATTATCAAGGTCATCAGTAGGATGTCCCTATTACCTAAATTATCAAGGTCACCAGTAGGATGTCCCTATTACCTAAATTATCAAGGTCACCAGTAGGATGTCCCTATTACCTAAATTATCAAGGTCACCAGTAGGATGTCCCTATTACCTAAATTATCAAGGTCACCAGTAGGATGTCCCTATTACCTAAATTATCAAGGTCACCAGTAGGATGTCCCTATTACCTAAATTATCAAGGTCACCAGTAGGATGTCCCTATTACCTAAATTATCAAGGTCACCAGTAGGATGTCCCTATTACCTAAATTATCAAAGTCACCAGTAGGATGTCCCTATTACCTAAATTATCAAGGTCACCAGCAGGATGTCCCTATTACGAAATAAAATACTTCGTAATAAAGCAGGGTCGACGTGGGTGCTGATTAGGGAACTTGTTTTTATTTTCATAGAGTAAACAGATTCCTGTGATCGATAATTGTTTACCTGGAGTAAACAAACCCCTGTGATAGCTAACACTGGTTGATCAGAATACCTTAGAAATTAACACACACTGTGAAGTTTGTGTACCTGGAGGGTGTGCCAGGGGATCAACGCCCCCGCGTCCCGGTCCTTGACCAGGCTTCCCGGTGGATCAGGGCCTGATCAACCACGCTGTAACTACGTGTGAGGCCAGTAGTAACAGCCTGGTTCATCAGGTCCTGATCCACCTGGAGGTCTGGTCAAGGACTGGGCCTCGGGGGCGTTGACCCCCTGGCACACACTCCAGGTAGACTCCAGGTATCACACTCGGAATGAAGTACGTGTAATGCCGCTCAACTGGGATCAAGAACGTGTAATGGCGTTCAACTGGCATCAAGAACGTGTAATGGCGTTCACCTGGCATCAAGAACGTGTAATGGCGTTCACCTGGCATCAAGAACGTGTAATGGCGTTCACCTGGCATCAAGAACGTGTAATGGCGTTCACCTGGCATCAAGAACGTGTAATGGCGTTCACCTGGCATCAAGAACGTGTAATGGCGTTCACCTGGCATCAAGAACGTGTAATGGCGTTCACCTGGCATCAAGAACGTGTAATGGCGTTCACCTGGCATCAAGAACGTGTAATGGCGTTCACCTGGCATCAAGAACGTGCAATGGCGTTCAACTGGTATCAAGAACGTGTAATGGCGTTCACCTGGCATCAAGAACGTGTAATGGCGTTCACCTGGC
>WNWK01000345.1:72500-147500 GCA_009830355.1 Cherax destructor
TTGATAGATGTTTAGTCCCTAGCATTGATAGATGTTTAGTCCCTAGCATTGATAGATGTTTAGTCCCTAGCATTGATAGATGTTTAGTCCCTAGCATTGATAGATGTTTAGTCCCTAGCATTGATAGATGTTTAGTCCCTAGCATTGATAGATGTTTAGTCCCTAGCATTGATAGATGTTTAGTCCCTAGCATTGATAGAAGTTTAGTCCCTAGCATTGATAGATGTTCAGTCACTTAGCCTTGACATGAGGTGTTCAATCCCTTGGTCCCAAGTGTTGAACACCTCTTGTTCATCGCCAGTTAACCCAGATCGGTTATTGTATTATGGTTATTTAATCAACTTGTTACTTGCTAGATAATTATCGCTCTTGGAGGCCTCATTAATTTCACCCACCATATATTTTATGTCGGGAAATTAATAGTATAAGCGAGTGTGTTGGTGATGGTGTGTTGGTGATGGTGTGTTGGTGATGGTGTGTTGGTGATGGTGTGTTGATGATGGTGTGTTGGTGTGTTGGTGATGGTGTGTTGGTGATGGTGTGTTGGTGATGGTGTGTTGATGATGGGGTGATGGTGTGTTGGTGATGGTGTGTTGGTGATGGTGTGTTGGTGATGGTGTGTTGGTGATGGTGTGTTGGTGATGGTGTGTTGGTGATGGTGTGTTGGTGATGGTGTGTTGGTGATGGTGTGTTGGTGGTGTGGTGGTGATGGTGCTGGTGGTGATGGTGTGGTGGTGATGGTGTGGTGGTGATGGTGTGGTGTGTGAGGTGTGGGTGTTGATGGTGTGGTGGATGATGGTGTGGTTGGTGTGGTGGTGGTGGTGGTGATGGTGTGGTGATGGTGGTGGATGGTGGTTGTGAGGTGTGGTGGTGAGGTGGTGGGGGTGGTGATGGTGTGGTGGTGATGGTGTGGTGGTGATGGTGTGTTGGTGATGGTGTGTGGTGATGGTGTGGTGGTATGGTGTGGTGGTGATGGTGTGGTGGTGATGGTGTGGTGGTGATGGTGTGGTGGTGATGGTGTTGTGGTGATGGTGTTGTGGTGATGGTGTGGTGGTGATGGTGTGGTGGTGAGGGTGTGGTGGTGGTGAGGGTGTGGTGTTGATGGTGTGGTGGTGATGGTGTGGTTGTGATGGTGTGGTGATAATGGTGTGGTAATGAGGGTGTGGTGGTGGTGGTGGGGTGGTGATGGTGTGGTGGTGATGGTGTGGTGGTGAGTGTGTTGAATGTGTGGGTGAGGGTGGGGTGGTGAGTGTGGGCTTGTGATGGTGTGGTGGTGATGGTGTGCTGGTGAGGGTGTAGTGGTGTGTGCTGGTGAGCACTACTGGGCCACCGGGATTTACAACCCTTGGAACCATCACCATATAAAAACCAAACAGATATACAGCACATTTCAATATGTATGCATTTTACGTACTGCTTAAACATGACAAATAAAAATAATTCTTCATGAGAAATATAGCATAACTTCTCCCTTTACATGTATACGTACTTCAATGAAGTTAATGTATCCCGGTACATATAATTTTTGCAAGCAGGTGATTATCATCGTTTGTTTTTGTTTCAGTTAGATCTATTATGTCAGGGTTCCCTTAATGTGCTTAGGTATTTAGTTTGTTCAGTTTTAGGATCATGTTTCAGAAGACTATTATGCAACGAGAGACAAAAGCATTAATACAAATAGAGAAAACAATACCACACTTACCGACAAGCAGGAAAACAGAGCTGAAATATTCAAGGCGAGAGAGAGAGTTCTGACACACTGCCTCAACAACCCACCTGCCACAGAAGGAAATATAATATTATTACTGCTCAAAGCACTGCAGAATTTGGATTTAAAGACACGTAATGCAGAGTAAGATTGAATTTTAAAGTTTTCACTCAGGATTAAGTCTTATCGTGTCTCATAAAGTTGAATAGATTTGTCGGTTTGTTGTCCAAGTCACCAGGACAAAATCTGTGAGGGAGATGATAGGTGCAGTGAAGGATTGTGATACAAGGTAGTGTTGATGATTGTTATGGTGATGGCAGTAATGGTGACAGTACTAATGTTGATAGTATTGGTAATGATGACAGTGATAGTGTAGATCACGATGAAACTGATGGTGATAGCAATGGTGGTGATAGTGATGGTGAAGGTAATTATAATTGTGATAGCCATGGTGACATTGCGATTACTATGCAATTCATTATCACAATATTGACGGTGATAAATGACTTGTAATTGAGTTTTTTAATAAGTGAAAAGCGCTAAAATCGCAGGGGTCACATAGCACGATGGAAATAGAGAATGGGTGATGTTATTCTTCCCCTCACACAAACTATCATAAAAAAAAACTAAAATCCCTTTCATGTATGCTATCTCGCTCACACTCCAACAGCTTATAAATTTTCACCGGCCACATATCTCCACTTGGGTCAAAAAGGAGGATCAAATCCTTACATTTAAAATATCTCCTTCATGACCTCCTTTATGTGGTGTTCAACACCTTCCATCCACTCTAGATGCATTAACATATTGTACAATCTATCTCGCTTCACCGAGTCTAAATAAACCCTCCGGGAACCTCTCTTCTCTTACCGAAAATCGTATCTATCGTATCAAGCTATTTTTTCCCACTCCCTGGTCTTTGTATAGTATTTATGCCACACACTAATCTCGCAGCACATCTCCACTGCCTCCACTGCCTCCAGCTGCCTCCACTGCCTCCAGCTGCCTCCACTGCCTCCAGCTGCCTCCAGCTGCCTCCTCGCTGAAACACTGAAGGCGGTTGTCTCACACCCGTGAAAAAAAATGCTAAACAGCGATTCTGTGATACATTTCTCTTTCAAATCCCTTGACAAATTTCTTTCGTTGCACAGACTATAATACCAGGAGAAACACTGCAGGAGGCCTACTGGCCCATAATGGGTAGGTCTTTCTCAAACCCAAACCCACTAACAAAAATATTTGCCCAACTCATTTTCAATGCTACCCACGGAATAAGCTTTGATTACCCTATTAACTCGCGTAGAAGCTCCACTCAGATCCATCATTCATGCACTCATCTTCCCACACATTCTCTCCCAAATACCTAAATTTATTCACTTCCTTCAGACTTCAGACTTTCACGTCAAAAGCGTCGTCTTATTCTCATTATCTTGCTCATTTCAGACGTTCATTACAACTTTCTTCTTTTACACTCACTCCTAAACACCTCTTCCAAACTTAGCAACTCGCAAGTCTGACGTCGCAAGTCTGGCGTCGCAAGTCTGGCGTCGCAAGTCTGGCGTCGCAAGTCTGGCGTCGCAAGTCTGGCGTCGCAAGTCTGGCGTCGCAAGTCTGGCGTCGCAAGTCTGGCGTCGCAAGTCTGGCGTCGCAAGTCTGGCGTCGCAAGTCTGGCGTCGCAAGTCTGGCGTCGCAAGTCTGGCGTCGCAAGTCTGGCGTCGCAAGTCTGGCGTCGCAAGTCTGGCGTCGCAAGTCTGGCGTCGCAAGTCTGGCGTCGCAAGTCTGACGTCGCAAGTCTGACGTCGTAAGTCTGGCGTCGCAAGTCTGACGTCAAGACTGTGGTACGGGACACCTGCTGTTAGGCGGAGGGTCTGATTACCTCCTCTTCTACTGTCTTCTACGGTCATCCTCTACGTCCATGTATTGTACTGATGAAGCCATTGGTGGGCGAAACGTATACAAAATAGAAAATACCCAGATGTAACACATCAATATACTGATGTAATGATGAATAATGAGTAATAACGAATAATGGTATACAGTATCACTAAATGGATAAGTAAGACACGTGTGCAGCATTTGGATCTAATTTTTGAAACGTTTCGCCCACAGAGTAGGCGAAACGTTTCGGAAATAGATATGTAAATGGTGGAGAGTTTATTGAATGGTAGGAAGAGTAGAGTAGAGGATGAGGGAGGGATGGTAGAGAATGAAGAGAAAGGGAGGAAAGCATGAATAAAGGAATAGGAGAAAGGGAAGAGAGACTGGGGGAAAAAAATGCTGGACAGGACGAAGAGAAACCTAAGAGGAGAGAGAGAGAGAGAGTCAGATGACTGAAGGGAAGGGAAACAAACTAAAGGTGATGAGGTAGGAAGGAATGGAGAAGAGAGAGCGAGAGTGGAAGAGGAGAGTGAACAAGCCCTCTCCTCTAACCATGAATAAATCTACTTCATAATTACAAACTCAGAAAAAATGTCATTGGGAAAAAATTCTTCTATTATACACTGGAATTACCAGCATTTATTTGCATACTGATTAATGTGTTCAGTGTGTACTGATTATTATTATTATTATTAATGTTTAATGTGGACTTATTATTACTATTGCTATTATTATTATTATTATTATTGTGTGGTTAGTTATTATTTTATCCTTATTATTTTTTACTAGTATTATTATCGTTGTTATTATTATTGTTACTCTCCAACATGTCCGTGAAGCAGTGAAAGTGTTCTGGATAAATTGTCGTTGTGGTTTGAGACTTGTAAGAGGAGTTTCAATGTTGACAAGTCCAATATAATGATCTCAGACACGAATACGAAGTTCTTGTCGTTCAGACTAACTCAAACAAGAGAAGGGCCTTGGAGTAATCACAAGAACCTTTGTCATTCGGACTCAGAGAAGGACCTTGGAGTAATCATAAGATCCTCATAGGTACCAAACAATGCCTACATAGAATACGGACACGAGTGTCTGTGTAGAAACCAGAGTTGTTTAGGACTCCTAAGCAGTCATTTACCTTCTTACACCAGTGTAAACATTGACGCGGCTCACAATTTTCTCGCCCCTTAACCCGGGGTCTTAGAGTACTCGCTAGTTTTTATTCATCCGGGAGTCATCACGGCATTCAAGTCTTTGTACTCCAGGTCTCATCAGGCTTCCGACTCTCCCTGAGGACACACAAGAAGCAGCACCTTGCTTTATCAAGTCGGCGCCGTGTCAACACTTCCCAGGAGCGAAGGTGCTTCAGGTGATAATGAAGTCGTGGAAAAGTGCGCTGATTGATTACATTACGTTGTTGCAGTAGAGAACAAAGTAAATGTGAACGGGAAGAGTTCTTGCTTAAAACTCTTTGAGGTGTTTATTAAACTTGTTCGCTGGGTCGACTCTCAAGTCTAATTGACTATGTTGGGCATCTGTGTCTGGTGGGCACCTTTGACAGTGTGCACCTGTGACTGTGTGCACCTGTGACTGTGTGTCTGGTGTGAACCTGTGACTGTGTGTGTGTGTGTGTGTAGTGTACCTGTGACTGTGTGTGTGGCGTGCACCTATGTGAGGGGGAACACATTTCTCATTCTTTTTCCTTTGTCCTGCCTCGCCCTCTCTTTCATATATATATATATATATATATATATATATATATATATATATATATATATATATATATATATATATATATATATTTTGAAGACAATTCCATTTCTGGGAAGTTATTTTCCTCCACCTTAAAGCTCAATTATAGAGATACATTTATCAGATACATGTGTCAACAAGAAAGAATATAAAATCCATGAAGCTATCGGAAACCAGTGAAAGTACCGTAAAATTAATAAATTTTAGGGTAGATCTTGTCTATCTCTCATACCATGACATACAAAACACAAACTTGTTCCACCTCCCGTGTGTTTCCCAAGCCAAGACCACTGCACAAGACATCAAGAAAGACGTACGACACTTCCTTACCTGGGGAGCCAGTGGCGGGGGTCACATCACGCAGGCCGGGTCGTTACCCACCAAAAACAGAACTCCGTCTCGAGCTCCTGGAGTATACATGGAGTATACCTGGATAATACATGGAGTATACCTGGATAATACCTGGATAATACCTGGATAATACCTGGATAATACCTGGAGTATACATGGAGTATACCTGGAGAAGGTTTCGTGGTCAACGCCTCCGCGGCGGCCCGGTCTGTGACCAGGCCTCGTGGAGTATACTAACATATGGGTTATTATTGTGGATTATTATTGGGCATTAACAAGTGTTCATTACATTCAGTTATTCATACTAACATAAATTCCTTTATTAGGAAAAAAAACAATATATTCCTGGATATAATGGTGAAATTTTCCACTCATGTTACGCAAATCACATGAAAATTATTTTATTCAGCGTATGCCGTCAACCTCTGAAACCGCTTTTGCGTATAGAAAAATAAATTATATAAATTCAGTTGGCTTTAAAAGAGAGTTAATCATTTACAATTAACTTTAAACTGCAATGTTCATAATTAGCGTAGAAATGAAATTTAAACGTCAGCTAAAGTTGCATTAATTATTCTGTCATCATTGACTAGAAATCATTAATAGTTTTAGAATATATAATATATATATATATATATATATATATATATATATATATATATATATATATATATATATATATATATATATATATATATATATATATATATATATATATATATATATATAAAAGGAGGTTTTGTTGGCGAGGGGCTTGAACTTCCAGCAAGCCTGTGTGAGCGTGTTAGATAGGAGTGAATGGAGACGAATGGCTTTTGGGACCTGACGATCTGTTGGAGTGTGAGCAGGGTAACATTTTGTGAAGGGATTCAGGGAAACCAGCTAATTGATTTAGTTGGACTTGAGTCCTGGAAATGGGAAGTACAATGCCTGCACTTTAAAGGAGGGGTCTGAGATAGTGACAGCTGGGAGGGACTATTCTCAGCTGTTGTATCTGAGCTCCTCTGCAAAGACAGTGATTATGTATGAGTGTGGTGAAAGTGTTGAATGATGATGAAAGTATTTTCTTTTTGGGGATTTTCTTTCTTTTTGGGTCACCCTGCCTTGGTGGAAGACGGCCGACTTGTTGAAGAAAAAAAAAAAAAAAATATATATATATATATATATATATATATATATATATAGTAGGAAGAAAAGTAGAGATTAATTCTGAAATAATATAGCTACTGGGATGGATGGGCTTCGCAATATTACTAAAAAAAAATTATAATCACAGCTGTGAAATACACATGAAACTCCGACGGGGCAAATGAAGACGTTCACTTTTAATTCCCTACACCAACTTTTATTTCGCTCAAGAATTTTGTTACGTGTGAGGACTGTGGCGGTGTGGGGAGGGAAGATCAAGAGCTGATTTGATTAAGTATACAGGTAAACCTGGTTGATTAAGTTTTCACGGTGATTCTCCAGTTATCAGAGGACTGTAAGAAGCGGCAGTGAGCAACGCTGTGTGTGGTGCCTCTCTGGTAAACACACCTGACCAGAACACTTGACACGCACACCTGACACGCATCCCTGACTTGGAGCGCGACAAACAGCACAAGTGGGTAACAGCGTCCGTGTCCGTGTGCGGCCTCCCGGTCACGCACGCTAGATCCGAATAATCTCAAGCACACTCCTGTGTTGCGTAGTGACGTGGATATTAATCTCAAGCACACCCTTGTGTTGTATAGTAACGTGGAGATTAATCTCAAAAACACCCCTGTGTTGCATAGTGACGTGGAGATTAATCTCAAGCACACCCTTGTGATGCACAACGTGGGAAACCGTGTCACTCGCTAGACAAACTTGGAAACGCCAGTACATCAAGACCAGTTCTCCTTCCGTCACTCGGCAATACGGGGTCGGTTCTTATAGTTTCTATCATGGTTCCCGAGTAACAGGATGCTCAGAGTTCTTCTCCTGAAAGTTTCTCGGGGAAAGGATTTCCCGTTGAGCATCTCTGGGCCTGCCACAAGGACGTAGAGAGCTCTATTGGCGCTCAGGCTATGAAGCTCAGAGAAAGGCAAATTTGCAGAACAATCCCTGACGTTGGGAAAATGTTTCGCTCTGTGTAGACGTTTATCAGAGCTCGAAACGGATCGAAATGGTGTTGCACTTGGGTTTTTTTCTTGACAATTGTTGGCACTACTCCATTTGAATTCTACTAGTTTGGTTATTGAAGCTAAAACTTAAATTTGAAGCTAACCTAAATCTGAAGCTACCTTGGGTAGCTTCGAATTTAGGTTAGATAAATACACGAGTGAGAGGGTCTGGATTTGAGTGGGACTTGAACATGAGTGAATATGGTAGCATTGAAAATGGGTTGGCCAAATATATTCGTTAGTGGGTTTTGGTTTGAGAAAGACCTGTCTAGTATGGGCCAATAGACATCCTTCAGTATTCCTACTTTATGTTTTTTATGTGTATGTCTGAGCACCGTGTAATGAAAGGTCGAATGCCGTGGCGAAGGCTGCAATTCAGAGCACACGCTATAGCGAACTTCTGCCTCACACAGTCTCTCGCCAATGTGTCTGTGGAAAGTGGAGGCCCAGCAGGCCTCAAAGGCCAGCCAGCCAGCCAGCCAGCCAGCCAGCCAGCTGTAGAGTCTGTCAGAACCCGAGGGTCTTGTCGTCCTCCTTCAAAAGGAACTCTCACTATGGGACGATGGTCTGACGCTTGAGGATATCTTGCACTCATCTCACCAACGACTGCTCGCTACCTGGGAATTTTGCCTCTCTTTGAGCTACTTGTAGCACACAGATGGTGATGAAACTATATGACAATGTAGTCAAATTCATTGTCACATTCCTGTACACAGGGTGCTTGATTGTCCACTTAATGAGGAATATACGCAGTAGAATAACCCAAGACATGTTAAAGAAATATCCTAAATTTGCTTGTAACTTCAAATATGAATATAAAAATGGTATACAATACTGACAGGTTGATAAGTAAGACACATGTGCAACAATTAGGTATCTTGATTCCAAAACGCTTCGCCTACACAGTAGACTTCTTCAGTCGAAGACATGAAATATGAATTGTAAATATGTACCCAGATGTACTCCTGTTGACCCATTTTTTGGCCTAAGTTCTAGGCCTTTTGTGTATCCATGTGCTGAATATATTCTTGTTCTACCCTCCACAGGGTGGATAAGTTCTTGTTCTACCCTCCACAGGGTGGATAAGTTCTTGTTCTACCCTCCACAGGATAGATATGTTCTTGTTCTACCCTCCACAGGATGGATATGTTCTTGTTCTACCCTCCACAGGATAGATATGTTCTTGTTCTACCCTCCACAGGATGGATATGTTCTTGTTCTACCCTCCACAGGATAGATATGTTCTTGTTCTACCCTCCACAGGACTGCTACAGGGTGCGAAATAAGCTAACAGCACCGGCGACATAATCTCTCAACATTCCACTGTCTGAAGTAATTAATTTCACAGTGTGTCCTGGAATTGACCTTTTTTCAGCTGGGAGAAAAACTCTTATTTTCACCGGGGGATGTGTGTTGATGTTGTGTTTTGGTGTTAGGTGACACTCTTAGCGTTGCGTTGATTATCGGCATTTAGCGGATGAAAAATAATTAAAAGTGTCGAGAGCTAATGAATTCGCTGTTGCAAAGTTTCTCTTTTAACGTGGTGTGTGTGTATATTAGTTACCAATTGTTAATGAATGTTGTTGCTAGACACTTGGCGTGCTCTGTTAGTTAGTTACCATTTTGTCCTAGGCACATGTCAATTAGACACTAGGCCTGTTGTATATATATGTGTGTGTGTATGTGTATGTAAGGAAACACTTCGAAATGTTTCTGCCCCACCGGGAATTGAACCCGGCCCCTCCGTGCGTGAAGCAAGAGCTTTACCCACTAGGCCACCGGGGGCGTGTACTCACCTAATTGTACTCACCTAATTGTGGTTGCAGGGGTCGAGACTCAGCTCCTGGCCCCGCCTCTGCACTGTCCGCTACTGGGTCTCTGCTCTCCCTGCTCCGTGAGCTTTATCATACCTTGTCTTAAAACTATGTATGGTTCCCGCCTCCACTATATCGTTCGCTAAACTATTCCACTTCCTAACTACTCTATGGCTGAAGAATTGCTTCCTAACATCCCTCTGACTCATCTAAGTCTTCAGCTTCCAGTTGTGTCCCCTTGTTTCTGTGTTTCCTCTCTGGAACATCCTGTCACTATCTACCTTGTCGATTCCCCGCAGTATTTTGTATGTCGTTATCATGTCTCCTCTAACCCTTCTGTCCTCCAGTGTTGTTAGTCCTATTTCCCTCAACCTTTCTTCATAAGGCATTCCCCTGAGTTGTGGAACTAGCCTTGTCGCAAACCTTTGCACTTTCTCTAATTTCTTGACGTGCTTGACCAGGTGTGGGTTCCAGACTGGTGCTGCATACTCTAGTATGGGCCTGACGTATACGGTATACAGTGTCTTGAACGATTCCTTGTTAAGGTAACGGAACGCTAATCTTAGGTTTGCCAGTCGCCCATATGCTGCCGCGGTTATCTGGTTGATGTGTGCTTCCGGAGACGTGCTTGGTGTTATACTCACCCCAAGGTCTTTCTCCTTTGATGAGGTTTGTAGCCTTTGTCCACCTAGCCTGTACTCTGTCAGCGTTCTTCTTTGCCCTTCTCCGATCTTCATGACTTTGCATTTGGTGGGGTTAAATTCGAGAAGCCAGTTGCTAGACCAGATGTCAAGCTTGTCCAGGTCACTTTGAAGTCCTGCTTGGTCTTCATCCGATGTGATTCTCCTCATTAATTTCACATCATCTGCGAAAAGAGACACTTCTGAGTCTATCCCATCCGTCATGTCATTCACATATAGCAAGAATAGCACTGGTCCTAGGACTGACCCCTGCGGTACACCGCTCGTCACAGGCGCCCACTGTGATACCTCACAGTGTGAGGTGTGTGTGTGTGTGTGTGTATGTGAAGACAAGATGGCCGTTGTAATCTTCAGAGTGCTTAATAAATGGCTGTTTGCCGCACACTGTCGCTAGCTCCACCTTGCTCAGGAGTGGACACAAGCCAGGCTAGTTCAGAAATACTAAAGTACCACAGAACTGAAAAAAAATAAGATATACAACACCACCAACATTAACTTCTATAAATTAATATTTCAGTGTGACAGGAAACTTATCATATTTTAGGCGTAACGAGCTTGTAGGAAAAAGCTACCTAAAACTACTCTTCGTAGAATTTATATATATATGTCGTGCCGAATAGATCAAATTTGCGATTTTGGCTTAAATAGCAACGCTCTTCTTGCCGAATAAGGCAAGCGAAAATTTGTGTATGCAATAATTTCGCAAAAAATCATTCTGAACCTAACGAAAACATGTATTTCATTGTGTTTGTTTATTATTAAAATATTGTAAACTTATCTAAAATATATTTAGTTGGATTAGGCAAAATTAAATTCCGCTTGTTATAATATGGTTAGGTAAGTTTTCTAAGGTTCTTTCGGTATAAAACTATTAATTTTTACATTAACGTAAATGAAAAAATATATATATCTTTAAACGTATAAGATAAAATTTTTGAAAGGACTTAATTTTAAATGAGTTCTTGCTAATTGATCAATTTTAACTATTCGGCACGACATATATATATATATGTATATATGCAAGACAACCACTATGAAAAAATAGAAGAATTCCAAGCGATTTCGTGACTACTCACATTATCAAGGAACTATAAAAGGAAACATGAGAAGAAGGCTTATATAAGGGGCGAGACTACACCTCACAGTCACATCACATAAGAACATAAGAACATAAGAAAGGAGGAACACTGCAGCAGGCCTGTTGGCCCATACTAGGCAGGTCCTGCACAATCCGTCCCACTAACAGAATATTTGCTCAACCCAATTTTCAATGCTACCCAAGAAATAAGCTTTGACAATTCTACCCACTCATGCGCGAGTCCCACTCAAATCCAACCCCTCTCACTCATGAATTTATCCAACCTAAATTTGAAACTACCCAAGGTCCTAGCTTCAATAACCCTACTAGGCAGACTGTTCCACTCATCAACTACCCTATTTCCAAACCAATACTTTCCTATATCCTTTCTAAATCTAAACTTATCTAACTTGAATCCATTATTGCGGGTTCTCTCTTGGAGAGATATCCTCAAGACCTTATTTATATCCCCTTTGTTAATACCCATTTTCCACTTGTATACCTCGATCATGTCTCCCCTCATTCTACGTCTTACAAGTGAATGTAATTTTAGGGTCTTCAATCTTTCTTCGTAAGGAAGATTTCTAATGCTATGTATTAATTTAGTCATTCTACGCTGAATGTTTTCTAACGAATTTATGTCCATTCTGTAATATGGAGACCAGAACTGAGCTGCGTAATCTAGGTGAGGCCTTACTAATGATGTATAAAGCTGTAATATAACCTCTGGACTTCTGTTGCTAACACTTCTTGATATATATCCCAGTAATCTATTTGCCTTATTACGTACGCTTAGGCATTGCTGTCTTGGTTTAAGGTTGCTGCTTACCATCACCCCAAGTCCTTCTCGCAATCTGTATGGCTAAGTTCTACGTTATTTAACTTATAAGTGCTTGGGTTATGGACACTCCCGAGCTTCAGAACCTTGCATTTATCTACATTGAACTGCATCTGCCACTTTTCTGACCACGAATTAAGTTTGTCTAAATCTTCCTGAAGTTCTATGACATCTATGTTTGAATCAATTATCCTACCTATCTTCGTGTCGTCGGCGAATTTGCTCATATCACTAGTAATTCCCTCATCAAGGTCATTGATATATATTATAAATAACAATGGGCCTAAGACTGATCCCTGTGGAACACCACTTGTTACAAGTCCCCATTCGGATTTAACCCCATTTATGCACACTCTCTGCTTCCTATTGGTGAGCCATGACTCGATCCATGACAGCACTTTTCCCCCAATGCCATGAGCTGCCACTTTCTTTAACAGTCTCTGGTGCGGTACTCTATCAAAAGCCTTACTAAAGTCTAAATAAACAATATCGAATTCTTTATCGTGATCAACAGCCTCAAAAGCTTTACTGAAGAAGGTTAATAAATTAGATAGGCAGGAACGGCCCCTCGTGAATCCATGCTGGGTATCATTAATCAAATTATGGTTATCTAGATGGCTTCTAATAATATCAGCTATAATTGACTCTAGTAATTTGCCTACAATTGAGGTCAGGCTTATTGGGCGGTAGTTTGACGGTAGTGACTTGTCCCCTGCTTTAAAAATAGGAATTACATTAGCCATCTTCCACATATCAGACACTACACCTGTTTGAAGAGATAAATTAAAAATGTTAGATATTGGTTCACAGAGTTCCATTTTGCATTCCTTAAGAACCCTTGCAAAAAGCTCATCAGGACCCGGCGATTTATTTTGTTTCAGTCGGTCCAGCTGTTTCATAATCATTTCGCTAGTGACTGTGATATTACATAATTTATCTTCTTCTGGGCCTCTGTAAAAATTAATTACTGGGATATTATTAATGTCTTCCTGACAACACCTCACAGTAGCGTAACATCTCACGACTCTGTGAAGAGGAACATAAGAAAGGACCTGAAACTCTTCCCAAGAATTAAGATTAGTCCAATTTATCATTAAATTCTTCCCAAATTTTATTAATTATAAATGAATCCAATTTATATAATCCAAAAGAAATATTCATATTATTTTGATATCACCTGTTTACTGTGATCTTTTTGCATATATGTATATATATATATATATATATATATATATATATATATATATATATATATATATATATATATATATATATTTTAGATATATAATATGCGTGAAGTGAGAGACTTGGACGAGGAAATATGAGATTTCGAGAATCATTTCTTTTTCAAGTGTGAGAAGTGCAGTGTTGAAAGAGGACAAGTATGAAAGGAAGGAGGGAAGAGTTGAGCCAGGTGAGGAGGGAAGAGTTGAGCCAGGTGAGGAGGGAAGAGTTGAGCCAGGTGAGGAGGGAAGAGTTGAGCCAGGTGAGGAGGGAAGAGTTGAGCCAGGTGAGGAGGGAAGAGTTGAGCCAGGTGAGGAGGGAAGAGTTGAGCCAGGTGAGGAGGGAAGAGTTGAGCCAGGTGAGGAGGGAAGAGTAAGAATGGAGACTTGACTGTTGATGGAGAATGTGAAATATATTGCGAAGTAGAATGATATGTTGAGATACGACAGATGTAACAGAAGTAAAGATGTGTGGGAAGCAAAAAGGTGCGAAAGAATACATAAAGGAAATAGAAGGAAGGTCATCTGGGTAAGAGGACACTAAAATAAAATAAAGCACATTAAATATCCCCGGGTTTCCTGTCAATGGCTTCAGAACAACTCCTCTGATCGGCTTCAAACTCTCATCGCTAGCCAGAAATCAATAAGGACGACGATTGTATTTAAAGAGTGAAGGGGGAGGGGTCTATGAGCTGAGAATCGACTCTCGTAAACACCACTCGGTGAGTACATGCAAACACACACACACACACACACACATACACACTCCCTGCTCATGGAACAGGGAGAGAGTGGACCTAGTAGCGAATAGTGAAGAGGTGAAGCCAGGAGCTTTGAATCGACCCCTGCAACCTCAATTAGGTGAGTACACACACATTCACAGTACTCCAAGTTAGGTTAACAAACTCTGGTGCAGTAATTACAATTTCCTTCCTGAGAGGCCAACCAGAGCTGTAGTTTTGTGTTGTTGATTGTATAGTGGTGTTATGTAGTGATGGTAGCTCAGTTGGTAGCGCACTCAGCACACATACACTGAGGTCCGTGGTTCGATCCCCGGCACTGGTGGAAACATTTGGACGTGTTTCCTCAAGACACCTGCTGTCCCTCTTCACCTATCAGTAAAATAGGTACCTGGGTGTTAGTCGATTGGTGTGGGTCGCATCCTGAAGACAAAATTATCACCTAATTTGCCTGAAATGCTCTGCATAACAAGGGGCTTTCTATATAGTATGTCACTGACGTCAGCTATGGTCTGTATAAGTTGTATCATGTACTTGCAGAAATAAAGATTATTTTTTTTTAGATTATTTAAAAGGTCATATCTACTTTGTCTCTACTTCGACTGGTCTATCTGATGACCTTGCAACATTCCACAAATTAAATAATATGAGTAAATGACATCGGGAACAGATGAAGTCATTAAGATCAAGGGTGTACTGCAGTAGACGTTAATGGGTACTTGTCTCCTGGCTGATGAACCAGACGTGATGCCAGCTGCTGCCAGCTGGTGCAAAGGCTACTCTTAGCACCAGCTGATGCTCGAGAAACGTCTGTGTCCAGCTGACCTTCCCTCAGACTGGTCAAACCCCTACAACAGACCCTCTCTAACGACTATCTCTCTCTTATGACCCTCTCTCTAACGACCCTCCAATTGACTCCTTCATTTACCCACACCAAGAGGTTATCCAACCCCTCCATTCCCCCCAACTCTTCCTCGTCTCAATACACCTAAAGCTGACCAACCCCTCCAGTTAACCCATCCCGTCCCCTCACCCACCCAATAAATAATCCTTGTATTAGCTGAATAATTATATTTATATTAATTACTAGTACTTAAGATGATCCTAAAGAAACTGTTACCATTGTATTTTGTAGTGTATTCAATGACTTTTCTAAATATAAAGAACAAATTCCTTGGAGGGATAAATAGCTGTGTGACATTAAATAGAAAAAATTCTACATAAAAATAAGGCAAATTCTCTGTCCATAAAAGGTTTGTATGCAAATGGTATACAATACCAATATCGACAAGATAAAGCATTAGTCACCTGTACAACATCTGTGTTTGTACAAATAAAGATACCCAGATATTGCACATGTGCCTAATTTTTCACAAAAAAGGTTTAAAGAAACACTTAATCCAATCCCATATCCATCTTGTGGAGGATATGGATAAACAACAGGCTTGCAACTAGGCCCCAAAAAGGGTAGACAGGAATGTGTCTGCATTTTTAAATGCAGTTGTCTTATGTGATGCAAGCAAATTCATGATTTTTGTCGTTTCACACGAATTAGTGTCTGAATTTCTGCGCGAAAGAAATGTCGGTAAACATTTTTTTAATTCATTATTCTCGGTTAGGTTTAGTTAGGTTAGGTTTAGTTAGGTTTGGTTTGGTTAGGTTAGGTTTAGTTAGTTTAAACCACACCTTATATTAAAGATCCACAGTGGCGACAAGTTGATGTATAAGATACATGTGCAACACTTAAGTATCTTTCTTGCCGAAACGTTTCGCCTGCACAGTAGGCTTCTTCAGTGGCTTGCAGAGGTGGTTTTATACTGGAGGCAGTGAAAGGGGTGGATAGGTCATTTTTAAGGTGTTCAATAGCTTTGATAGGTCTTCAGTCCCTAGGTCATACCTGTGTGGGTGTGGGGTGTGTGTGTGTGTGTGGGTGGGGGTGTCGGTGGGTGGGTGGTTGTGAGAGCCTGCACATGTGCTTCAGCGAAGGAGTGCTTTATCTGTGTGTTTGTGCCAGGAATAATGATTGAAGATGTCTCTCTCTCTCTCTTTCTCTCTCTCTCTCTCTTCTCTCTCTCTCTCTCTCTCTCTCTCTCTCTCTCTCTCTCTCTCTCTCTCTTACACAGAATTTAACAGGATTAGGGTAAAGATTCCTAACTTTATTTACAAGCTAAGACCTGTTACCTACATCACCTCATTTAAAAGCCTTTTAATTGTTATGAGACGTACAAACAGAAAATAGGATAAAGTTCCCTATCTGTATGTCTCATAAAAAAAAAACTTTTAAACGGGCAGATGTAGGTAACAGCTCTTACCAAGTAAATAAAGTTAGGAATCCTTACCCTAACCTTGTTAAACCTGCGTAAAAAAAAACCTGTCCCCTCCGCTCATTACAAAGAGTGATCCAAGTAATATAATTATTCTCTAGTTAATGTATGGATTTATACAATGTTCAATATGTACCAGTACATGTATATGGTGTACCTATTTGTTGTGAGAAAATATGTGAAATGCGACTCTGCGAAACAATGAGACAGGTACAGATTTAGTAAAGCTTCTTACAGCTGTGCTGACTGTGGTATATAAGCTCTGTTATGACTGCCCAGGACAGTAGTTCGGGTGTGGAACCTTAATATTATTCTTGTAGATTAGACATATGTATAACAACATCTGGGTATCTCTATTGTAGATGTTTCGCCAACCAGTGGCGAAACGTCTACACATGTTGCACGTGTCTAATTTACATCTTTTGGATATTTTATACCTTTCATGTACAATAATATTCTTGTACGAAATGGAAAAGTTATCAAGACGTCTGCAGTACTGAACACTGGTGACCTGACAGGTCGAGGCAGACCTGGTCGAGGCAGACCTGGTCGAGGCAGACCTGGTCGAGGTGTACTGATTCCTCCTGTGTTGCTTACCTCATACCCAGAAATCAGAAATGGTGTAGTGGACAGTGTATCCAAGAGAGTGTAATAATATTGGTAGAATTATTGACAATACGTTAGGGAAAAGGACACAAGTGTAACTGATGCGACATTTTATTGGGGCAGGTTGCGTAGCCAAGAGAGTGTTTTTTAATGAACTCGAGAGAGAACTTGTGTCGTACATTGAGTTTTAAACTGTTAAGATACAGTAATATTCGAGTCTTGAAACAGGTTAGAGAGTAATCATCATTGGCTTAGCATCTCATGTTTTCAAGGTTCTAAGTTACAGTATTTTCCAGCATATAAGGCGCACTTTTTTCCCCTACAAAAAGTCGTGGAAAATCGCCCTGCGCCTTTTACACTCAAAATCAGGGGTTAAGGGTAGGTTTTGGGTTATGCTTTAGCAGTTTACTAACGCTACGTTACATCTGCTTAGAAACAGTCTTATATGCTCGTTCACCTTTAATGCTGGAAAATACGAAACCCTATCGTTTTTGTTTCCATGATATAACAGTTGTGATTCTTGACTGCAAGATCTCCCAACATCATCACTCCTAGGTCTCTCTCATTCCTCTTCCGCTGTGTCGAGTTGTTTGAGATTCTTTTATGCTCCGTTCAAGATTTTAACTTGTCGATTTTTTCCCCTAGCGGAGTGATTGAAATTTATTCTCGTTCGTGTACTGTTTTGCGTGGTCCACTGGAAGACCTGGTTTATATCACCTTCTTCAGTGGTCCACTGGAAGACCTGGTTTATATCACCTTCTTCAGTGGTCCACTGGAAGACCTGGTTTATATCACCTTCTTCAGTGGTCCACTGGAAGACCTGGTTTATATCACCTTCTTCAGTGGTCCACTGGAAGACCTGATTTATATCACCTTCTTCAGTGGTCCACTGGAAGACCTGGTTTATATCACCTTCTTCAGTGGTCCACTGGAAGACCTGGTTTATATCACCTTCTTCAGTGGTCCACTGGAAGACCTGGTTTATATCACCTTCTTCAGTGGTCCACTGGAAGACCTGATTTATATCACCTTCTTCAGTGGTCCACTGGAAGACCTGATTTATATCACCTTCTTCAGTGGTCCACTGGAAGATCTGGTTTATATCACCTTCTTCAGTGGTCCACTGGAAGACCTGGTTTATATCACCTTCTTCAGTGGTCCACTGGAAGACCTGGTTTATATCACCTTCTTCAGTGGTCCACTGGAAGACCTGATTTATATCACCTTCTTCAGTGGTCCACTGGAAGACCTGGTTTATATCACCTTCTTCAGTGGTCCACTGGAAGACCTGATTTATATCACCTTCTTCAGTGGTCCACTGGAAGACCTGGTTTATATCACCTTCTTCAGTGGTCCACTGGAAGACCTGGTTTATATCACCTTCTTCAGTGGTCCACTGGAAGACCTGGTTTATATCACCTTCTTCAGTGGTCCACTGGAAGACCCGGTTTATATCACCTTCTTCAGTGGTCCACTGGAAGACCTGGTTTATATCACCTTCTTCAGTGGTCCACTGGAAGACCTGGTTTATATCACCTTCTTCAGTGGTCCACTGGAAGACCCGGTTTATATCACCTTCTTCAGTGGTCCACTGGAAGACCTGGTTTATATCATCTTCTTCAGTGGTCCACTGGAAGACCTGGTTTATATCACCTTCTTCATTGGTCCACTGGAAGACCTGGTTTATATCACCTTCTTCAGTGGTCCACTGGAAGACCTGGTTTATATCACCTTCTTCAGTGGTCCACTGGAAGACCTGGTTTATATCACCTTCTTCAGTGGTCCACTGGAAGATCTGGTTTATATCACCTTCTTCAGTGGTCCACTGGAAGACCTGGTTTATATCACCTTCTTCAGTGGTCCACTGGAAGACCTGGTTTATATCACCTTCAGTGGTCCACTGGAAGACCTGGTTTATATCACCTTCTTCAGTGGTCCACTGGAAGACCTGGTTTATATCACCTTCTTCAGTGGTCCACTGGAAGACCTGGTTTATATCACCTTCTTCAGTGGTCCACTGGAAGACCTGGTTTATATCACCTTCTTCAGTGGTCCACTGGAAGACCTGGTTTATATCACCTTCTTCAGTGGTCCACTGGAAGACCTGGTTTATATCACCTTCTTCAGTGGTCCACTGGAAGACCTGGTTTATATCACCTTCTTCAGTGGTCCACTGGAAGACCCGGTCATACCCATGATACCAGCCTCATCAACTTCATCTCCAGAAATATCCTAAGACTGTAAGGGCAATCATTATATGGTGCTCACTCGGTAGCGAATGTTACCTGATACTAATTGCTAAAGGCAGAAATACCTGCAAGTTGATTTAATGCAGCTCAAGAGCAGTGGACAACTCGTTACACTTCTTTTCCTCCGCCGATTAACGAGCTCGTTTATCTTACTTTTGGTTTTATGTTTCTAATCGTGTCCACTCGTTTCTTCCCCATTAATATTACTTTTTTATTTTATTTTCTATTGTCCCCATTTTGTGTTTTATATTAAGTTAAATTGGCTAATGTATAGTCATATTTCATTTTACAAAAATCTTGTGAATGAATTACTAACGTAATGCAGAGTGTAGATATGAAAATACAATGTGAAAGAATCAAGCTTTTAATTGGACAACGTTTCGCTCATGTTAGAACTTGTTAAAGCTATACTCAAAGACAGTGTCCCAGTCTTGTTGAACTATCGTCTTGTTTCTTGCGGGAGTTCAACACCATTGTCCAGTCGAAGAATTAGACACATGTGCAACATGTGCAACATGTGGGTATCTTGATTTGTAGACGTTTCGCCCTCCAGTGGCTTTATCAATACAAATTCAAGGACACAATGGGAAGACTGTATAACTATATACCACTCTTATACTACCATCATTGTCCAGTACATCTCCTCCGTCGAACCAAGAATTATTCTCCTCACCTCTTCGTTCACTCCAAGAAGTATAATGTGTACATTGTCATCTTTTTATCTTTAAGACACTGCTACTTCTACAAAATGTGTCATCGACAGCGAGCTATTCAGTTCAGGAGAGAAGAGACACCTTTTATGCCACAAGACGGGCAGTAGGCAGGAATTACACTAGGGATGTGTTTATTTTTAAGAACATGTTGTTTTTTATAAGTGAATAAGTGAAATCTCTGATACACAACCGGTTGTGATTTCATCCTGTTTTAGTTGTATATTTAATAATAATAATAATAATAATAATAATAATAAAGATGGTTTTAAGGAAGTCTTTTAAATGAGATAAGATACGTAATAGGTTTTAGCATATAAGTAAAGGTAGGAAATTTTAGCCTATCCCTGAGAAAATCTTTAACTGGGGAGAGAGAGGGATAGGGAGTTAGAGGGAGAGGGTGGGAGGGAGGGAGAGGGAGAGGGAGGGAGAGGGAGAGGGAGGGAGGGAGAGGGAGGGAGGGAGAGGGAGAGGGAGGGAGAGGGGGAGAGGGTGAGAGGGGGAGGGGGAGGGAGGGGGATGGAGGGGGAGGGAGGGGGAGCGAGGGGGAGGGAGAAAATAAACGAAAATGTACTGACTGAAAGAGCGTGGAGAGAAAAACAAACAGAACATAGACTCTAACATACACAAAGATAATACACACACACACACACACACACACACACACACACTGTGTGTCAAAACCAGTCAATGCGTGTTAAAACGTAGTCAGTATGTGTGAAAACCAATTAATTTGTCAAAACTAATCAGTGTGTGTCAAAACCAATTAACGTGTCAAAACCTTTCACTATGTTTATCACCTGTCACAGTACTTAACACCTGTCACCGTGTTATCTCCTGTCACTCTAACACCAGACACTTCCAGTATCCAAAACTATTCGTCCCTCGTCAGGAGTAATTAAAAGAAATCCCCAAGAAAAGGCCATTTCCTTGACCCAGTTGAGAAAGTCAGTTTACACGAAGTATTTCTTGCGCAACGTCAACCCTCGTCAGACGTTGAGCTCTCTTAATACAAAAAAATAAATACATGGGCAAAACATAAAGAATGAAACTTAAGACGACGTTTCGCTCCGACTTGGACCATTAACTAGTCCAAGTTGGAAATAAATGGTATAAAATACCGACACAATGGAAAAATAAACACATAAGCAGTATAATGTGATCCTTTATTGACAACGTTTCGCCCACGCAGTGGGCTTTATCGAGTCACAGACAGATCTGTCTGTGACTCTATAAAGCCCACTGCGTGGGCGAAACGTTGTCAATAAAGGATCACATTATACTGCTTATGTGTTTATTTTTCCAACTAGTCCAAGTCTGATCGAAACGTCTGCATAAATTTCACTCTCCAAAGAGCTGGTTATCTGTGCTTCGTTTGCAGTTTTTCCAGTCTTCAGATTTGGAATACTCGCCAACAAATGTCATTAATAACAGAAGACAACGTTGATATCGACAATAAAGAAAAAATCATACACTAGGCTCTTAACAGGCGCCTTCACCTACCAAACGAGCCTGGTCCATGGCCGGGCTCCAAGAGTAGAGAGACTCTCGAAACTCATCAAAGGTATATCAAAGGTATACCTCATAAATTCCGCAGAAGCTATAGATAATGTTTACATTAGACTTTTTTTTCCTAAAAGGGCCAAATTGCTTGTTTATTTACATATGATAGAGTGTATGTTTACTGATGTCATTGCTACGTATGAAGCCATTACCTGGGTGTCTATGACGGTCATTAGAAATACAGGTGGGAGAGGTAGCGAGGAGACACATGAATGGGAAGATACATAACTTTTAAAGACACATGGGTAACACTTGGGCATCTATATTGCTAAAATGTTTCGCCTACTCAACAGTCTTCTTCGGTTGAATATAGGAGAATATAACACTAGAAAAAGTAATAGTTTTGACATCAGTCTGTAAGCCTTGGTAAGAGGTGGTCAGTCCCTCAAGCCTCAAAGGACTGATTGCCTCAAAACTACTTAATCTACCTTCTCAGGTATTATATTCGATTGTATTTGACTGAAGAAGCCTCTTGTGAAGGCGAAACGTTTCGGCAATACAGATAGACAAGTGTCCTCTTCATCAATGTTTCGTTATTGTGAACCATCCAAAACACGAGAAAGTTCAATGACTGCAAGTACAAGCAGGTGGGCGACCCACATGCGAGTAATTGGTTAAGTTACAGAGGAACTTAGGCAATTTAGTAAATTATTTTTGGGGGGATGTGGCTTTTGCCGGAAGCCTTTGTAAAAGAATACTTTTGTGTTTTGTACTGCCTAAAATGCTTTTTTTTTCCCCTGCTGGGGTTTTTTTTCAGCGTGGTATATCTTTCAACCTACCTTCATTTTATTTTTGTTTTCCCTCTCCTCTTCTCTCTCTCTCTCTCTCTCTCTCTCTCTCTCTCTCTCTCTCTCTCTCTCTCTCTCTCTCTCTCTCTCTCTCTCTCTCTATCATCCATCCTTCCATCCCTCTTTACCAACCTCCCTCTCTCCGTTTCTACCCTTCCTTCCTCTCCTCTTCCTACCCTTCCTCCCTCCCACCTACCCCTCACTCTCTACCAACCCTACGACCCTTCATAACTATCCACCAACGTAAACAAAAAAACAAAACACTCACCATAACCGCACGGGATCATTTTCCTCCCATTAAAAAGAGAATGACTCTCAACTGAATAAAAAAAGAAACTCTTTGAGAGCCTAAAACTCTTCGCATCATGACTCTCAGTCCCCAGGAGACTCGCTGATTACAATGTCAACTTACTCAAGTATGTCGTGAGACCAGGACGCACTCCCCACCTTGTATCTTAAAACAAGAGGGTAACGTTTGCAGTGGAAACTGTCTCATGGCGATGCTTGGCGCTGACTCGATTTCTTTAAAAAAAAAATCGACTAAGACGATTGCAATAATGGGAGGGAAAAAACCAAGAGTAACGGAAAGCGAATGAGGACATGCGTTATTTTTCCGGCGTGTGATGAGTGTCTAGCTTATGTAATAATAATATCAAGTTCTTGTTATATTAATGGCAAGCTCTAGAGGTTAGTCTAATGGCAAGCTCTAGAGGTTATTCTAATAGCAAGCTCTAGAGGTTATTATAATAGCAAGCTCTAGAGGTTAGTCTAATAGCAAGCTCTAGAGGTTATTCTAATGACAAGCTCTAGAGGTTATTCTAATAGCAAGCTCTAGAGGTTATTATAATAGCAAGCTCTAGAGGTTATTCTAATGGCAAGCTCTAGAGGTTATTCTAATGGCAAGCTCTAGAGGTTATTCTAAGGGTAAACTCTAGAGGTTATTCTAATGGCAAGCTCTAGAGGTTATTCTAATAGCAAGCTCTAGAGGTTATTCTAATAGCAAGCTCTAGAGGTTATTCTAATGGCAAGCTCTAGAGGTTATTATAATAGCAAGCTCTAGAGGTTATTCTAATGGCAAGCTCTAGAGGTTATTCTAATAGCAAGCTCTAGAGGTTATTCTAAGAGCAAGCTCTAGAGGTTATTCTAAGGGTAAACTCTAGAGGTTATTCTAAGGGTAAACTCTAGAGGTTATTCTAAGGGTAAACTCTAGAGGTTATTCTAAGGGTAAACTCTAGAGGTTATCCAAAAAGCAAGCTCTGGTGGCTGTTATCCTTCGCTGTTATTGTAGTAATATCTCGTATGGGATAAAGGCAGAAGAGAGAGAGAAAGAGAGAGAGAGAGGCAGAGACAGAGACAGAGGGAGGAGGGGAAGGGAGGGAAAGTAAAGAGAAGGAAAGAAGGAAGAGAAGATGAATATAAAAAAATGGATGGAAATAGAAGTGGAGGAGATATTGACAATAAAGCAGAATAAAGAAGCTGCTTAGGAAGGGAAATCGTAAATAGAGAAGAGAAATCAAAGAAATTGAAGAATCATACAAAGGCAGAGAAACAGAGATGCTACGAGGATTGTCTAAAATTGTATTTCACGATGCGCGATGCGCTAAACCTCTAAGGGGGTCACCCAGCACAAGGAGTGGAAGAGGCTCGATCCTCCGTCTGCTAATTGCGGCGCCTTCTTGATCAGCCAGTCTGTCATTACCCACCAAGAGAGAGGATGGAGAGGTAATAAGATAATATGACACAAGAACGGATGAGAGACAAGGAGTGAGAGAGAGAGAGAAGAGAGAGAGAGAGAGAGAGAGAGAGAGAGAGAGAGAGAGAGAGAGAGAGAGAGAGAGAGAGAAATTATTCCACCTGCTTGAGAGTTTGACGTCCCTTGCATCCATCGTGTCTAGTAGCTGGCACCTCTTGGCACCCTCGTTATTTATAGCACCAACCTTGCTTTATCAGCTAACTCCCTGTGTTAAGGCCTTCTACTGGTGCTCTCCCATATATCCGCATCTCTCTCTCTCTCTCTCTCTATCTATCTATCTATCTATCTATCTATCTATCTATCTATCTATCTATCTATCTATCTATCTATCTATCTATCTATCTATCTATCTATCTATCTACATCCTTTCCTCTATAGGATGACCGCTGTCCCTCTTAAGTCTCCTAGTCATCACCTTACTTTATCTTACAAAGACCCCGGCTGTCACCAGGACCCCGGCTGTCACCAGGACCTCAGCTGTCACCAGGACCCCGGCTGTCACCAGGACCCCGGCTGCCACCAGGACCCCGGCTGCCACCAGGACCCCGGCTGTCACCAGGACCCCAGCTGTCACCAGGACCCCAGCTGTCACCAGGACCCCAGCTGTCACCAGGACCTCAGCTGTCACCAGGACCTCAGTGAACGCAACACTACCACTACATCAACTTGACTCTCTTAAGTTTTCATGGCTACACCTTCAGGAATTTTTTTTTCCCGCTTCCCTGATGTAAAATGTTTTTTCACTGCGCATTTGTTCTAATTTTTCCCATTGAGCAGTTGACGTCAACAGACATAAACAAGTCATTCCCGTTGCCTGTTAAGAGCTTGTATTTAAGTAGCTCAGGCTGTATTTCTGTGAATTTCTAGACTTGCGCTCGCTTAGCCTAGTTAAGACTCGTGGGATCTCGCCAGTGTGTGGGTGACCATTGTTACATAGCCAGTTACAGTGATGGTTAAGTGGGTTTCCCTGACTAAGAATTCAGCATCCTGCGGTTCTTGAAGTCTGAATACCTTGTGGCTTAACAGCGTTGTTTTGGGACGGATTATTGATGTATTCTGGACTGAAGTTAATGACCTGATGCCTCTGCTGCTGCCGCCACTGCCTCTGATGCCTCTGCTGCTGACGTCACTGCCTCTGATGCCTCTGCTGCTGCCGCCACTGCCTCTGATGCCTCTGCTGCTGACGTCACTGCCTCTGATGCCTCTGCTGCTGACGCCACTGCCTCTGATGCCTCTGCTGCTGACGTCACTGCCTCTGATGCCTCTGCTGCTGACGTCACTGCCTCTGATGCCTCTGCTGCTGACGCCACTGCCTCTGATGCCTCTGCTGCTGACGTCACTGCCTCTGATGCCTCTGCTGCTGACGTCACTGCCTCTGATGCCTCTGCTGCTGACGCCACTGCCTCTGATGCCTCTGCTGCTGACGTCACTGCCTCTGATGCCTCTGCTGCTGACGTCACTGCCTCTGATGCCTCTGCTGCTGACGCCACTGCCTCTGCTGCTGACGCCACTGAAACAGGCGCTGATGTCGCTGCCTCAGTTCTGACAGACGTAATTGGTGTATAAGTCAAAAATATCATAGATTATGCTCTATACTTGTAGGATAATGGAGTTACGCTCAAACTAAATACAGAGGGAAGAGCAAATTACAAAGCATTACAGTACACTACAGATGCTGAATGAACTAGGTAACATATGAATTTTAATGTACCTTAATGTAAACATTTCAGTCTACATACGCCAATACTATTTCCTACTCGGGGTATTAGACCAAGATGTATTGATGTTGCGGACGTCAAAGGAGAGACGTCTTTTGAATGTGACTTGGAGGAGCAGTGGTTCATTTAGAGACCATGTGTGGGTTCAGAGGCTCTGGCCAGGACTACTCTCTCATACTCGTCCTCACACACTCGTCATTCTACATACTCGTCCTTCCCACACACTCTTTCGTCTCACACACTCGTCCTTCTACGCACATTCGTTCTTCTGCACACTCGTTCTTTCACCCACAACCTTTCCTACACTTGCCCCCACTCGTCTGAGACTCTCCTCCTCCTCCTCCTCTTCCTCTTCCCCTCCTCTTCCCCCTCCTCTCCCCCTCCTCTCCCCCTCCTCTTCCCCTAGTCCTTTTCCTCCTCTTCCCCTCCTCTTCCTCTTGAATTCTTAATCCCAAACTTTTAACCTGGGTTTATAGATGATCTTTCCACCCAAACATTATTTTTCAACTCGGCTGATGGCCATCATCAGCCACTTTAGTCATACAGCTGAACGAAGAATTAAATGAGTTTGCTACATATATGAGCAATAGCATACTGCATAAGCAACACCCGGGTCATGACGTGATGTCAGTGTTTTGTTTAATTAATACTTAGGGGTTATTGTTTATCATGTGTAATAACGTATTTACGTTTCTGAATACTGCCTTGTAGGTTTGTAATGATATCCCCTGGGTGAGGCTTGTGGAGCCCCTGGGTGAGGCTTGTGGAGCCCCTGGGTGAGGCTTGTGGAGCCCCTGGGTGAGGCTTGTGGAGCCCCTGGGTGAGGCTTGTGGAGCCCCTGGGTGAGACTTGTGGAGCCCCTGGGTGAGGGCTTGTGGAGCCCCTGGGTGAGGCTTGTGGAGCCCCTGGGTGGGCTTGTGGAGCCCCTGGGTGAGGCTTGTGGAGCCCCTGGGTGAGGCTTGTGGAGCCCCTGGGTGAGGCTTGTGGAGCCCCTGGGTGAGGCTTGTGGAGCCCCTGGGTGAGGCTTGTGGAGCCCCTGGGTGAGGCTTGTGGAGCCCCTGGGTGAGGCTTGTGGATCCCCTGGGTGGGGCTTGTGGATCCCCTGGGTGGGGCTTGTGGATCCCCTGGGTGGGGCTTGTGGATCCCCTGGGTGGGGCTTGTGGATCCCCTGGGTGGGGCTTGTGGATCCCCTGGGTGGGGCTTGTGGACCCCTGGGTGGGCTTGTGGAGCCCCTGGGTGGGGCTTGTGGAGCCCTGGGTGGGCTTGTGGAGCCCCTGGGTGGGGCTTGTGGAGCCCCTGGGTGGGGCTTGTGGAGCCCCTGGGTGGGGCTTGTGGAGCCCCTGGGTGGGGCTTGTGGAGCCCCTGGGTGGGGCTTGTGGAGCCCCTGGGTGGGGCTTGTGGAGCCCCTGGGTGGGCTTGGGAGCCCTGGGTGGGGCTTGTGAGCCCCTGGGTGGGCTTGTGGAGCCCTGGGTGGGGCTTGAGCCCTGGGTGGGGCTTGTGGAGCCCCTGGGTGTGGCTTGTGGAGCCCCTGGGTGAGGCTTGTGGAGCCCTGGGTGAGGCTTGTGGAGCCCCTGGGTGAGGCTTGTGGAGCCCCTTGGTGAGGCTTGTGGAGCCCCTGGGTGAGGCTTGTGGAGACCCTGGGTGAGGCTTGTGGAGCCCCTGGGTGAGGCTTCTGGAGCCCCTAGGTGAGGCTTCTGGAGCCCCTGGGTGAGGCTTCTGGAGCCCGTGGTTTTCTTAGGACGGTTTGTAATATTAACCCCTGGCTTAGTGTTCCAAGGATCAACGCCTTCCACCAGGGCTTCCTAGTAGACGGCCTGATCAACCAGGCTCTTGGTGCTAGCAGCACGAAGTCCAGCATAAGCACCACAGCCGGGCTGATCAGGAAGTGTTTTAAGAAAATCGTCCAGGTGTTTTGGAAAGACCTCTCACCCTCCAGTCACATTAAGACAGTGGTATTTTTTTTTTTTTTTTTAATTTTTTTTTTGGATCGATTCGACTTTGTAAAACAAAAACTTCTTCACTTCTATTATTATTTAATCTGTTAATAATGGATTTAAAGATGTTCATTATAATTTTCGTTTGTGTGTGTGCGCGCGCGTGCGCCGAGGTAAGAAAGTGTGAGAGGAAGTGTGGTAAGACAGAGGGTGCGATAGGACTAAGAGGAAGGAGAGGATAGATAGATAGAGAGAGAGAATACACACACACGTAGAAGTGGATAACTGATAATAAACTCACCAGAGAGACACACTAACAAAGCAGTTCGTTAGTGTCGAGTATTGTGAGAGGATACACCTGTGTACCTCCACTCATACCATGTCTTACACTGCATGTCCTTATTCCCGACACCACACCAGCACCACCCCTCACTACAACAACACCACCCCTCACTACACCAGCACCACCCCTCACTACAACAACACCACCCCTCACTACACCAGCACCACCCTCACTGCACACACAGCACCACCCTCACTACAACAACACCTCACTACACCAGCACCACCCTCACTACAACACCCCCTTCACTACACCAGCACCACCCTCACTACACCAGCACCACCCCTCACTACAACAACACCTCACTACACCAGCACCACCCCTCACTACAACACCCCCCTCACTACACCAGCACCACCCCTCATTACAACACCCCCCTCACTACACCAGCACCACCCCTCACTACACCAACACTTATCCCTCACTACACCACCACCACCCCTCACTACACCAACACCACCCCTCACTACACCAGCACCACCCCTCACTACACCAGCACCACCCCTCACTACACCAGCACCACCCCTCACTACACCAGCACCACCCCTCACTACACCAGCACCACCCCTCACTACACCAGCACCACCCCTCACTACAACAACACCTCACTACACCAGCACCACCCCTCACTACAACACCCCCCTTCACTACACCAGCACCACCCTCACTACACCAGCACCACCCTCACTACAACAACACCTCACTACACCAGCACCACCCCTCACTACAACACCACCTCACTACACCAGCACCACCCCTCACTACAACACCCCCCTCACTACACCAGCACCACCCCTCACTACACCAACACTTATCCCTCACTACACCACCACCACCCCTCACTACACCAACACCACCCTCACTACACCAGCACCACCCCTCACTACAGCACCACCCCTCACTACAACAACACCTCACTACACCAGCACCACCCCTCACTCAACACCCCTCACTACACCAGCACCACCCTCACTACAACACCCCCTCACTACACCAGCACCACCCTCACTACACCAACACTTATCCCTCACTAACACTCACCACCACCCCTCACTACACCAGCACCACCCCTCACTACACCAGCACCACCCCTCACTACACCAGCACCACCCCTCACTACACCAACACTATCCCTCACTACACCAACACTATCCCTCACTACACCAACACCATCCCTCACTACACCAACACCACCCCTCACTACACCAGCACATCCCTCACTACACCAGCAACACCCTCACTACACCAGCACACCCCTCACTACACCAGCACCACCCCTCACTACACCAGCACCACCCTCACTCCACACCAGCACCACCCTCACTACACCAGCACCACCCTCACTACACCAACACCACCCTCACTACACCAACACCACCCCTCACTACACCAACACCACCCCTCACTACACCAACACCACCCTTCACTACACCAACACCACCCCTCACTACACCAGCACCACCCCTCACTCACCAACACCACCCTCACTGCACTAACACCACCCTTCACTACACCAACACCACCCTCACTACACCAGCACCACCCTCACTACACCAGCACCACCCTCACTACACCAACACCACCCCTCACTACACCACCTCACTACACCAGCACCACCCTCACTCACCAACACCTCACTACACCACACCCTCACTACACCAGCACCACCCCTCACTACACCAGCACCACCCCTCACTACACCAGAACCACCCCTCACTACACCAGCACCACCCCTCACTACAACACCACCTCACTACACCAGCACCACCCCTCATTACACCAGCACCACCCCTCACTACAACATCCTTCACCAGGTTAGATAAGATTCGTCAGGAAACAGGACAAGTGTTTCCTGACGCGGGTCTTAGTCATATGACCCACAGCTGGAGCTCTTGGTCATCTGACCGAGGCCTTCCACTGGCTTACCCCTCCACCCCTTTAAAAATTAAGGCATAAGTATCTGTTACTATATACCCCTCTCCACCCCTAACCTCTCCACCACCCCTAACCTCTCCACCACCCCTAACCTCTCCACCACCCCTAACCTCTCCCTTACCCCCTTCACCACACCACCAACATCCTGGTCACAGACCGGGCCTCGGGGGCGTTGACCCCTGGAATTCTCTCCAGGTAGACTCCAGGTATATACCACCAACCACCATCACACAAACCACAAATAATCAAACTCATCTCTTGTAAACACACACTGCTGTTGATTAAGACACGTTTGCAACAGCTGGGAATCTTTTTTGTTGAAACGTTTCGCCTACATAGTAGGCTTCTTCAAATAGAGGCAGCTGGTGTAGTAGTGAAATGATGATGTAATCAATGCATCAACCTTGGAGATAGGAGGTGGTCAGTCCCTCAGCCTGGAGAAGAGTTGAGCTCCATGGTCTGGAACGATATCATTCCAGACCATGAAGCTGAACTATAATAAGTCAGTCTTTCCCAGTTTTTTCTGTGACAAACTCTTCCGTTTTTTTCCACATAATAGATAACACCTCATTCGTAATCTGTTATTTATCGAAACCAAGAAACCTATAACTGGTTTATGTGAAAATCTATCAGTACGTTTTAAGAAAGGAATGTGAAACCTGGGATTTTTTTTAAAACAGTTGTATACCCAAAATATTCACTGGTTTGTGTCCTAATTAAATACCATGTTTTCCGTCGTATAAGGCGCGCTTTTTTTCCCACAAAAAGTCTTGGGAAATCAGCCATTCGTCTAATATGCTCAAGGTCAGGGCTATGAGTAGGCTTTCGGTTACGCATTAGCGTAAAGTAAGAGGGTAATTATCAGTTGAATATGATTACTGATTTGCTGTTACGATACGTTTGTCGTGCGCCTTATATGGCGAAAATTCGGTACGTTGTTTTCACACAATTGCTGATAACAGTGTTAATGAGATTATTGGTACTGATTCTTTGCTAGTGGGAAGTGCTGAGGATACTGCCCACACTGAGGGCTGAGGAGATTATCTTCAGCATGAATACAAATACAAATTCAAATATTTATTTCATTGCAAGTTTACATAGGTGTTGTAATTACAATCATAAATTGAAGTGCAAGGAGAGCCACTGACATGCCATGGCATTAGGGACAGCTTAATCTAATGGCTTATTGACTATGAACATAATATTTGAGAAATTGAGTGAGTTTGTTTTATTAGATCATTCAAATTACAATATGATTATATTTCATTGTAACAAGTGTTTAGTAGGATGGTAATATAATAGTAAAAATTTAAATTATCTTAAGGAAAATAACTAAGCATTTTTTAAAGTAATTTACAGTATGAGTATTTAGTTTAGGGTGAGTAGGTGGTTTTTGAGAAGTCTTAAAATGATTTTCAGACAAGGTTATTTTAGTATTTACTGGTAATGAATTCCAGATTCTGGGCCCTTTATGTGCATAGAATTTTTACATAGGTTGATATGGACACGGAGTATATCAAAAAGTGATCTGTGTCTTGTGTTGTGGTCATGGGTCCTATTAAGGTTGGTGAGGAGAATTTTGTAACTTACATTACATAACAAGTAGAGGAGAGAAGGAGGTCTCTCTCTCTCTCTCTCTCTCTCTCTCTTCTATCTATCTATCTATCTATCTCTCTCTCTCTCTCTCTCTCTCTCTCTGCACACAGCGGATGTACACAGACATATAACTCGTATATAACTGTTTAAGGCCAAACCACAGGTGTGATCATATAACGTTACTCTTAACGAGGCTCCCAACACGAAACACTAGGGGCGCGCACACTAGGGGCGCGCACACTAGGGGCGCGCCTGCCATGTAACTCACACAGTGTAGAGTAGCCCAACACTGCGGGTCTACATAATTGTATTAAATGAAAAAAAAATTACGAATCTGAAGGCACTCATTCGTTTTCTAAACCTCTCAAATCTTCCCACACTATCTTCCCCTCCCTTCACCCTCTTCCTCTCTCTCCCCCTCCCCTCCTGTGTCTTCCTCTCTCTCCCCCTCCCCTCCTGTATCTTCCTCTCTCTCCCCCCTCCCCTTCTGTGTCTTCCTCTTCCCAGTAATATTTGCTGTTGTTCTAAACTTGAAGGGCAGCTAAAGTTACGTCCACCAGAAGGCGATTTTCACACACACACACACACACACACACACACACACACACACACACACACACACACACACACACACACACACTAGGGTCTACGTGCTGGGCATTAAGAGCATCTTCCTGCCACTGTTTACCTCTGCAGTTTATACGGAGACTAGAGTTTGTTGATGCTGAGAGGTCATAGCGTCAGCGTGTTATCTCCCACGCTGCATAATTAATGTTAATAAGATACTGCGGTTTCCAGCTGCCGTTATTGGAAGACAGTAGAACTATAGACAAGATGAGGTAATTTCGCAGAAATCATTCTGAATCTAACGAAAAAAAATATATTTCATTGTGTTTATTATTAAATTGTTAACTTATCTAAAATATATTTAGCTGGATTAGGCTAAATTAAATTGCGCTTGGTATAATAAGGTTAGCAAAGTTTTTTAAGTTTTTTTTTGGTACAAAATTATTAATTTTTACATTACCTGCAGTTAGCATGGGCCAGTAGTCCTGCTGTAGTGCTCCTTCCTTCTTAAGTGCGTGTGACTTGAACCTGCTTAGCATGGGCCAGTAGTCCTGCTGTAGTGCTCCTTCTTAAGTGGGTAAGTGCAGCAAATGTGACATTTTATTGTGGCAACGTTCAGCGAAACGTTGCCACAATAAAATGTCACGTTAGTTGTACGTGTGTCCTTATTTTTACCTGATTACATCTCCATTTCGCTACTACACCTGCTGCCTTTGCATTTGACTGAAGAAGCTTACTGTGCGGGCGAAACGTTTCAACAATAAAGATACCTAACTGTTGCACATGTTTTATTCATTATACTAAGAAAATAGAACCGAAGCATAATGTCTCCAGTGTAAGCAGAAGGTCGACATTGTCTTTCAAATAACGACAGAATCAAGGACATAATTTGAAGACAGTAGAACTATATACAAAAGATGAGGTAATCAGTCCCTCACTCTTGGAGTTGGTGTGCACAGCACCGTAGTCGTGTAGATTCTGAAGCACAGGCAAGGAGGCTGGCGCTTATATACTGGCGTCTTCGTCTGCTACACGTCCTTCACCCGACGCCATTATATACGAGACAATCTTCAGATTCTTCGCGAATACGATGTTCTTCACATCAACTCCAAGATCGAGGGACTGATTATACACAAATTTTCGCTTGCCTTATTCGGTAAGAAGAGCTTTGCTATTTAATCCGAAATCACAAGTTTTACGTTACCCACTGTAACACTGTGGGTGTGTATATATATATATATATATATATATATATATATATATATATATATATATAATATATATATATATATATATATATATATAATATATAACTCTTGTTATGGGGTCGATCAGCTGTTAGTTCTCATGCATAACTCAACAACTCGGTTCTAATCATTCTTATTTGAGGAATTTGCAACCACTGCCGAAACAGCGCTGCCGGTGATCTGTTTAACTTTGTTTGCTGGCATTAAGCGAGAGATCTTGTGCTGAAAATGGGATAAAATACACACACATGTGCAGTAGTTGGGTATCTTTTTTGATGAAACGTTTCGCCCACACAGTAGGCCTCTTCAGTCAGAGAGGCAGTGGGTATAGTAGTGAAATAAAGAGGGTGTCATTAGTCCTTCAGTCTTGGAGAAAAAGTATCTGAGGGACTGACCTCCTCAAATACTTTTTCTCCAAGGTTGATGGACTGATTACATTTTTATTTCATTACTACTGCTGCCTCTGTATTTGACTGAAGAAGCCTACTGTGTAGGCGAAACGTTTCACCAGTAAAGATACCCAACTGTTGCATATGTGTCTGAATCATCAGATCTTGTACAGTGGCCTCTGCTTGTGTGTATGTATGCTAAAACATATTTTTATAATGCATAATTATGTGTATGCAAACGTGCTTGATAATTTGATGTTTGTGCGGTGTGTTTGTTTACTCACTTCACACACACACACACACGTGGCGAGGTGTCAGAGTGGGCGCAGGTGACGAGCGGGGTTCCACAGGGGTCAGTCCTGGGACCAGTGTTGTTTCTGGTATTTGTGAAGGACATGACGGAAGGAATAGACTCCGAAGTGTCCCTGTTTGCAGATGATGTGAAGTTGATGAGAAGAATTCAGTCGGACGAGGACCAGGCAGAACTATAAAGGGATCTGGACAGGCTGCAAGCCTGGTCCAGCAATTGGCTCCTGGAGTTCAACCCCACCAAGTGCAAAGTCATGAAGATTGGGGAAGGGCAAAGAAGACCGCAGACGGAGTACAGCTAGGGGGCCAGAGATTGCAAACCTCAATCAAGGAAAAAGACCTTGGGGTGAGTATAACACCAAGTACATCTCCTGAGGCGCACATCAACCAAATAACTGCTGCAGCATATGGGCGCCTAGCAAACCTAAGAACAGCATTCCGACATCTTAATAAAGAATCGTTCAGGACCCTGTACACTGTGTACGTTAGGCCCATACTGGAGTATGCAGCACCAATTTGGAAACCACACCTAGCCAAGCACGTAAAGAAGCTAGAGAAAGTGCAAAGGTTTGCAACAAGACTAGTCCCGGAGCTAAGGGGTATGTCCTACGAGGAGAGGTTAAGGGAAATCGACCTGACGACACTGGAGGATAGGAGAGATAGGGGGGACATGATAACAACATATAAGATACTGAGAGGAATTGACAAGGTGGACAGAAACAGAATGTTCCAGAGATGTGACACAACAACAAGGGGACACAGTTGGAAGTTGAAGACTCAGATGAATCACAGAGATGTTAGGAAGTATTTCTTCAGTCACAAAGTGGTGGAATAGTTTAGGAAGTGATGTAGTGGAGGCAGGCTCCATACATAGCTTTAAGAAGAGGTATGATAAAGCTCATGGCGCAGGGAGAGTGACCCAGTAGCGGCCAGTGAAGAGGCGGGGCCAGGAGCTATGACTCGACCCCTGCAACCACAACTAGGTGAGTACAACTAGGTGAGTACGTACACACACACACACACACACACACACACACACACACACACACACACACACACACACACACAGCGAGTCACAACCTCCTCATTTGTTAAGTTTATTAACTTCAGTATATCACTGTTTTTATCTTGCCGAGGCCCTTGATCTTATTAGCTAGGGAAGAGAAGGTCAGGAAGGTGGGGGAGGGGAAGATAACGAGCCTTCCTCTCGTTAATCATCGTTATACAGTCGATAGAGGTCACACGAAGGAAAATAATTTACAATTACAGAATCGTGAATTACCTGTCAGATGGGTATGTGCTTCTAAGGCGAGAATATAGAACAAAATTGCGGACGTTTCGCTCTAAATGGAGCTTTTTGAAGATAAAGTTTTAACGTGTGACTTAAGGCTCTACTACGAGCGAAACGTTGACCAAATGCAGGCTTTTTCTATATGCTGTGTTTGTCCCATAGCGCACTCGGCTCACACATTGAGGTCCGTGGTTCGATCCCCGGTACGGGTGGAAACGTTAGGACACCCCTGCTGTCTCTGTTCACCTATCAGTAAAATAGGTACCTGGGTATTAGTCGACTGGTGTGGGTCGCATCCTGGAGACAAAATTGACCTAATTTGCCCGAAATGCTCTGCATAACAAGGGCCTTTCTATATATTAATATGTCATTGATGTTAGCTATGGTCTGTATACCTTGTACATGTACTTGTAGAAAATAGATATTATTATTATTATTATTATTATTATTATTATTATTATTATTATTATTATTATCGGTGCTAAGCCTTCAGAACTTTCAGACCAACTGGTAACAAATCGATTTGGTATCTGGAATTAGCTAAATGGAATGCACATACGTCTTTCCAAAGTTTAGCACAGTTTTCCCCTAATCGCCACATCCTCCCACATCTTTTAAAGGTGAATACACTGAACTTCCCAGCTGTGAAATTTAAGACTTAATGACCTGTTTTCCCTAAATCCCTTCATAGATATTGTCTAGCTCACACTCCGGTTGTTAGGTGGGAGTGGGATGGTTTTGAGAATGACCTGCCTAGTATGGACCAGTAGGCCTCCTGCATCGTTCCTTCTTATGATCTAACACATTTACACATGATTCTTCAAGACTTACGGTGTTCTTTACCAACTCCAAGAGTGAGGGACTGATTACCTCATCTTTTGTATATACCTCTACGGTCTTCCAATTACGTTCTTGAATTTGTATTAATACCATAAACAACATTCAAACAAGCCTGCTGGAGGCTCAATCCCGTTCTTGTAATATTTCTGACTAGCTTAGGCCAGTAGCTTGGAGCCAGTAGGTGACTTGGACCTGCCTAGCATGGGCCTTGCTGGTTCATCCCCTCTCCTGTTGTGTTGCTGATGTGTTTTTTTGCTGCCGATGTGGCTGATTTATTGTGCTCCCTATATCCATCCTATGTAGGGTATCGCAAGAGCATATGGATACACACAAGGCCCAGGAACTAGACCCTAAAAGGGGTTAACATAAGTACATCTAGATTTATATATACAATTGTAGATGAATGGTTCAGAGAACCGACAAGTTATAAATTAGACACATATGTAACACTTGGGTATCTTTATTGAGGAAACGTTTCGCCACACAGTGGCTTCATCAGTCCAATACAAAGTAGAAAGGTGTAAGGAGAGGAGGAGTTTGAGGTAATCAGTCCCTCGGCCTGATACAAACGAATTCTTCAACACTTGTCCAACCTTTGGACGAAGACCTACTTCGACTGGTGGATGGTACCACTATGACCCCGCCTCCTGCTGCTTCGCCTCACCTGACTACAGTATATAAGCAACTTCTACGGACATGTGCTGTACTTTCAAGATTGATGGACTGAACACATCGACTCCAGGCCGAGGGACTGATTACCTCAAACTCCTCCTCTCCTTACACCTTCCTACTTTGTATTGGACTGATGAAGCCACTGTGTGGCGAAACGTTTCTTCAATAAAGATACCCAAGTGTTGCATATGTGTCTAATTTATATCTACAATTGTCCTTTCTGTAAGCCAGTTTAGAATATCTGCTTAATATATTTGCTATCTTATTTCCATTAGTAAGATGTATTAAGCTTGGCATGCTTATCTACGTTCGTGTTATATAGATCTACTCAGGCTTCTAATTGCATAAAGAAGTTTTTTATTACCAGCTCAATCATCATTGTCCTTTGTGTCAGGTCCTCAGTGCGGCTCCTAATTAATTATCTAAGTTAATTTCTTTGTGGTTGAAGTTTTCTCGTGATTACTAACTTCGTTTTGTTCGTGTGAGTTTTTGACACTTTCCCTATTATGTAAGTCTTCGTATTCCTATTTTGCTTTCCTGCTGTTTGGGTCTCCCATTCTTGACTGTTCCTTGTATGCAGTCATTTGAGTCACCTCTGTTTATCCCTTTCATCTTAAAATTTTCCTTATTTCTGATTAACAATGCCACTTTAACCCCCTCTCATGTTTCCTCTTTCCTCACTACTTGGTATCAGGCTGGGAATATTGCATATGTTATCGTTACGGTTTTGTCAATCTCTCTTGACACTTCTACATATACCATTCTTTGAGCAGCTTCTCACTTCTTATGGTTTAATTTATAATGCTCTGATTTCCCCTTGTATATGTGTAGGGGGTATGAGAGAGGCTGAGGAAATAAAGGGTTAAGGGGAATTGAGGGGATTATGTGAAGTTACTCGAAAATGATTCTGTGGGGTCACTGCCTCTGCAGCCTTGTGCCGGACTACACTTCCTGGTTAATGGCCTGGTCAACCAGGTTGTTGGTTATGAAGGAAATCGTGTTAGGGTTGAGGGGAAGGGTGGTGTGTGGATAGTGTTGAATTATTATGCTCATGTGGGAAGACAGAGGGTTGAGGTCCATTGGGTAGGCTTGTTGTGGACCTTGAAGTGGGCTTGTTGTGGACCTTGAAGTGGGCTTGTTGTGGACCTTGAAGTGGGCTTGTTGTG
Organism: Cherax destructor; assembly: GCA_009830355.1. Taxonomy (NCBI): domain Eukaryota; kingdom Metazoa; phylum Arthropoda; class Malacostraca; order Decapoda; family Parastacidae; genus Cherax; species Cherax destructor. The sequence goes on from WNWK01000345.1 coordinate 110,728, forward strand.
GACCTTGAAGTGGGCTTCTTGTGGACCTTGAAGTGGGCTTCTTGTGGACCTTGAAGTGGGCTTGTTGTGGACCTTGAAGTGGGCTTGTTGTGGACCTTGAAGTGGGCTTGTTGTGGACCTTGAAGTGGGCTTGTTGTGGACCTTGAAGTGGGCTTGTTGTGGACCTTGAAGTGGGCTTGTTGTGGACCTTGAAGTGGGCTTGTTGTGGACCTTGAAGTGGGCTTGTTGTGGACCTTGAAGTGGGCTTGTTGTGGACCTTGAAGTGGGCTTGTGGACCTTGAAGTGGGCTTGTGGACCTTGAAGTGGGCTTGTTGTGGACCTTGAAGTGGGCTTGTTGTGGACCTTGAAGTGGGCTTGTTGTGGACCTTGAAGTGGGCTTGTTGTGGACCTTGAAGTGGGCTTGCTGTGGACCTGGAAGTGGGCTTGCCGCAAACTTTGAAGTGGGCTTGCCGTGGACCTTGAAGTGGGCTTGCCGTGGACCTTGAAGTAGGCTTGCCGTGGACCTTGAAGTAGGCTAGCCGTGAACCTTGAAGTAGGCTTGCCGTGGACCTTGAAGTAGGCTAGCCGTGGACCTTGAAGTGGGCTTGCCGTGGACCTTGAAGTGGGCTTGCCGTGGACCTTGAAGTGGGCTTGCCGTGGAATGATCAGTGTGTCTTATCAGACTTCATTTCTGTCCCCTTGAATTTCCATCTGCTTATCGCTCACTAATTTTCTTCCCGTCAAGAAAATGGAGGCGAAGCTGGAGGAGGAGGTATAGATGGAGGAGAGAGCTAGAAAAGGGGGTAAAATAGAAGTGGTTAAAGAAGATGGAAGACGTGAAGGAGAGAGCGACGGAGGAGGAGGCAAATATGATAGTGATTTATCAGACGTGATTCCACAAGACTTTATTTTATTTCACACTGATCAGTGACTGTTTTTTTTTTACAATGTGTGAACCTAATGTGTTTTTTGTAGGTTTATTTTTCATTGTCACTGTAACATCATCACTGCCACTGTAAGATCATCACTGCCACTGTAATAGATACTCAGGTCATCCTTCCAGAGCCCAGAATTTGGGATATATTCCTTAACCGCCTAATTAGGCTGTTACCTTGCCGAGGTCTAATTGGGTGGTTAATCCAGCCAAGCACGATGCTCCAGGTGCGGTGGTATTGGGTTCTTGGTGATGTTGTTATAACAGATGGTGGGGATTGTGTTGTGGGTAGTGATTATGGTGGCTGCAGTTGTGGAGGAATGTAGTGGGGGTTTAGTGGAGAGATAGGTTTTGGGTTCACGTCGTTATGGTTCCTAGGAAAGGTATACCTGCTTGACTGAATGGATAACCACGGTGTTATCCAATGGGAGTATCCCTCCTCTCAGTCTGACTGCATTGAGAGATAACAGCTGTGCTGGAAGGAAACCTATGAAGCTGCCGTTGCTGATAAACCCTTTCTGGAATACCTGACGATGCCCTCATTGTCTTGCTTAAGTCTCCCACTGTCTTGCTTAAGTCTCCCACGTCTGGCTGACAGATTTCAAGATGAGCATCTTCCTGCGTGATGGAATACGACAGGACAACGTAGCCTTTAACTCTCACTAACTATCATTAAGAATAGCATAGCATCATACTTGTTTACGTATCCAGTTTTACTGAAAGAAAAAAAAATGGCTGTCTTGAATTTTGATGGTTAGTGATTTGTGAAGAATTGAGGGATATGAGATAGTATGTGGGATTCTGGATAGCATGGTGATAGAGTGAGTTGACTGATATCTGCTTACCTGCAGGAGTTGAATAGAGGTGTGTTGAGTGTGTGAATTCCAAACTATTACAAGGGTCGAATCGTAGCCCCTTGACCCCGCCTCTTCGGTTGTCTACTATTTTCACCTTTTCCCGGACTCTACAAGTAGGTCGCACCTACTGTCGTAGCTATGTAATGTTTACCTACCTTCCATATTATCTACTACGTTTCACTTACTACCCTCACACTGCAAAAATATTATATTTTTTTTATATATTTACGTCTTCAATCATGAATTATTACTACTAATATTATTATTATTATTATTATTATTATTAATAGTAACAGTAGTGGTGGTTTTTGTATTATCATTATTAGTAGTAGTTGTAGTAGCAATAGTAGTAGTAGCAGTGGTTGTAGTAGCAATAGTAGTAGTAGCGGCTGTAGTAGTGTTATTAATGTTAATTAATAATATAATCGAATTATTCTGAAATAAAAAAAAATAGTTTAAGTATAAACATTCATTATTTCTCTATTAATTCAGTACTGAAACGCGAGTAACATTATTTATAATGAGCAGCGAAGCAGTGTGCTAATTAACGAAGGATGAGGCCAGGTTAATTAGGAGTGGGATAATGACTAGTGAAGCCTGTATCGAATATTACCCCCCAGGTCTCCGTGTTATATAAAAAAAAAATACATTTTATCATGGGGTATATTTTTGTTTAAATTTTCACCCTTGATAACATGATCCGGGGAATTGGATCTAGCCTTCACTTCCTGGGTTAAACTTGATTATTTTGCTTTGTAAAACTCGCTGTATGTGCGAAACGTCGCCAGTTTCCCATCAATAGAGTTTTATTCTGTTTTATTGCACGTACTGATGAAATTTTTGACTGTAAAAATGAGTGACTCAGAGTTACTCAGGCAGTCACTCGTACAGTCATGTACGTACAGTAACGCAATCACCTACGTACTTCACACACTATGTCACTAAATGACTGTATCGAAAACAAACAGTCCCGTCCTAACCTCGCTCTCACCTCGAGGACGATAAGATCAAACGACTTACCAGAGTGCACTTGGCAAGAATCGTTAACCTCTCTTTAAGATCTGAGAGTGCCTCTGATCCCTCATACACTCCTGAATCCCCAAGAGAGTATGGCAACTCCCGTGAGTATGTGGGCGAGCTAAGCCACTCAGACCTCTGGAAAACCCGGAGGAGGAGGAGGTGTGGTGGACTGTTTACCAACTTCCCAGAAAGGTGCTGGCTTAACTTGGTTTCTCATCATGCTGTTTGTTTACAAACATTTTGGCCGTCATCCAAGAGGCCAGTAAGCAGAGAGTACAGAAATAAAAAAAAAGTTACTGCCCTTATGAAGTGGTCATGTGATGAAGGCCAGATGGGTCTTGACAAAGGGATCTTTGTCTGATGGGATTGATGGCCATCTCAGGCTCCAGTTGAATAGAGCTGTGCTTTTATGGGATTTAGCCATGTAAGAAAGTGAATGGAGTTCGTATAAATGGGAAAGAGAGAGAGAGAGAGAGAGAGGTGGTAGGAAAATGTGAAAATAAAGATAACACAGGTCTATCAATCTCACAGCACATCAACACTGTAAACAAAATATTTTAGCGAGACTCAAAAAAGGACAAACTAGCCTCACATTTGCTGACCCACAATTCATCTGCTGACCCACAATTCATCTGCTAAGCTTCAACAAAACCTCTCCAATTATTTCAAGCTGTATTTTACCCTGAAATCAACTTCCTTTGCCATTTGCCAGCTTGACCTCGTAATATCAACATTACTTATTATCCTGACCCCCCCAAAAAAAAGTCCGGCTGTGAAAGAGTCATTCTGACTGACTTTGCTTTTGTGTTTTATTGATTGTACTGCGATGCTTTTGTCGATCTCACCTTGAGCACAGCTGGTATGTGTATGTTTACCTTGAGCACAGCTGGTATGTGTATGTTTACCTTGAGCACAGCTGGTATGTGTATGTTTACCTTGAGCACAGCTGGTATGTGTATGTTTACCTTGAAAACAGCTGATTTTGTTGACAGTGAATATTGGTGGTATTACATTAACTTTGATCTCGGTTACTCTTGGTAAGTAAGACCTATGTGCAGCAGTTAGGTATCTTTATTCCGAAATGTTTCGCCTACACAGTAGGCTTCTTCAGTCGAGTGCAGAAGAGTCAGCAGAAGCTGTAGAGATGTGAGGACGATGTCATCGGTCCATCACCCTTGAAGACGTAGTTTTGAGGTGGTCAGTCCCTCAGCCTGGAGAAGAGTTTTGTTCCATAGTCTGGAACATTGTTACCGTCTCCTCTCCTCCCGTCTCCTCTCCTCCCGTCTCCTCTCCTCCCGTCTCCTCTCCTCCCGTCTCCTCTCCTCCCGTCTCCTCTCTTCCCGTCTTCACAAACTGACACACTTTTGTCCACCCAAACTTTCTTAATGACCTCATCTTCTCCTCTTTCTCTGCCCTTCTCCTGCACCTTTCTCTTCCTCCATTCTGCTATTCTTTCACCCCTCTCTCCATCCTCTCTTACTCCCCTTTCTCTATATACTCCTTTCCCTTTTCCTCATTACCCTCTTCATATTTATCCACTTAACCCTCTTCCTTGTTTTACTATCATTATTCTTTCTCTTATTCTCCATACTCTTCCACCTCCTCTTCTATTTATCCTCTCTCCTGGTATCTCTCATCCTACTCCCCATCCTGTTCCTCCTATGAGTTATTCTTTCTGCTTCATATCTTCCCCCTTTTATTACTCTCCCTCTTCTCTCCATCTTTATTTCCTCTGCATCCTTATTTTCATAAAAACTTAAGAACAAATGCAACATTGTAGTAGGCCTACCTGCCCACGTGAGATACGCCTACATGTCCACATGAGGTACGCCTACATGTCCACATGAGGTAGGCCTACCAGCTCACGTTAGGTAGGCCTAACAACCCACGTGAGGTAGGCCTACCTGCCCACGTGAGGTACGCCTACATGTCCACATGAGGTAGGCCTACCAGTTCACGTTAGGTAGGCCTACCAGCCCACGTGATGTAGGTCTACCGGCCCACGTGAAGTAGGCCTATTGGCCCACGTGAGGTAGTCCTACTTACATACAAATGATATTTTGTTCCATATATATCCATCTCTGCAAAATAAAACCTCTGTAAGTGGATGGTTTATATCCCTAAAAGTGGATGGTATATATCCTTGTAAGTGGATGGTTTATACCCGTGTAAGTGGATGGTTTATATCTCTGTAAGTGGATGGTTTATATCCCTGTAAGTGGATGGTTTATATCCCTGTAAGTGGATGGTTTATATCCCTGTAAGTGGATGGTTTATATCCCTGTAAGTGGATGGTTTATATCCCTGTAAGTGGATGGTTTATATCCCTGTAAGTGGATGGTTTATATCCCTGTAAGTGGATGGTTTATATCCCTGTAAGTGGATGGTTTATATCCCTGTAAGTGGATGGTTTATATCCCTGTAAGTGGATGGTTTATATCCCTGTAAGTGGATGGTTTATATCCCTGTAAGTGGATGGTTTATATCCCTGTAAGTGGATGGTTTATATCCCTGTAAGTGGATGGTTTATATCCCTGTAAGTGGATGGTTTATATCCCTGTAAGTGGATGGTTTATATCCCTGTAAGTGGATGGTTTATATCTCTGTAAGTGGATGGTTTATATCTCGTTGCTAGCCGGTTTTTCATCTTGTAGATTTTATTCAGCAGGTAAGTCCCGACTCGTCGGGTTAAACCATGCTCGGTTTAAGCATTTATATTTCTTGAATTTCGAGATAGACTTTTTTTCACATTAAAATTTTGAACTCAGACCATTATTATTATTAGTAGTAGAAGTAGTAGTAGTATTGTAATTGTTTCCTTGTTTATTCCTATATTCCTCTTATATTTCTTCCTCCTGTCTGCATACTTATTAAATCTCTCTATTAGCTTGCATATTCTAATCCTCATTTTTTTGTCTCTTTTTCCATTCCCTCCTTTCTCTGAATTCTTCCTGGAACTGCCAACGTTTTAATGTAACTAAAGATTAAACAAAGCTAAAAAAAAATATAGGGGAGGAATAAGAGGAGGAGGAGGGTAAAAGGAAGAGGAATGAAAGAGGAAGAGAAAAGACAGCGGACTAGAAAAAGATGATAGAGGGAAAATAAGAAGAGAGAGAGAAAGATGTGGAGGTAGTGATAATTGTCGAAAAGGAAACAGGAGGAGGAGAAGGAAGAGGAGGATTAGCAAGAAGAATGAAAATAATTACTTAAGAAAAAAGAAGACGGTGCAAGAGGAAGAGGAAGAAGGGGAAAAATAAGATAGATGAGAGAGAGAGAGAGAGAGAGAGAGAGAGAGAGAGAGAGAGAGAGAGAGAGAGAGAGAGAGAGAGAGAGAGAGTGAGTGAGTTCAAGGAAAGTCAAATAAAACTTGAAAGTCGAGCTTGGGATGATCTTGGTAAGACTGATCTCTCTCATTAAGGTTTAATGTGGAGGAGAAACAGCCAGGGGAAATGTGGGTAATTTTTACACCATTTTCCAAGAGTGTTGAATTGTGCTGATCCTGGACTATATTCTCAACTGAGAACACTACATCTCTCTCCTTTATCCAGTTATATATATATATTTATATATCTAGACATGCTTATCTAGGCATGCTTATCTAGGCATACTTATCTAGACATACTTATCTAGGCATGCTTATCTAGGCATGCTTATCTAGGCATGCTTATCTAGGCATGCTTATCTAGGCATGCTTATCTAGGCATGCTTATCTAGACATACTTATCTAGGCATGCTTATCTAGGCATACTTATCTAGGCATGCTTATCTAGGCATACTTATCTAGACATACTTATCTAGGCATTCTTATCTAGGCATGCTTATCTACACATGCTTATCTAGGCATGCTTGTCTAGACATTCTTGTCTAGACATGCTTATCTAGACATGCTTGTCTAGACATGCTTATCTAGACATGCTTGTCTAGACATGCTTATCTCTTACAACTTATCAAGTGATGGTTTTCCTGTCACAGTCCATCATGTAGGATTAGTTTTCCTGCCTCAATTCGTAACACAGGATGATTTTTTCTTTCGTAATTCATCACATTGGATGGGTTTCACACACACACACACACAAGAAAAACAACAACACCAACAGTAAAATTGTGTTGGACACCATAACGGAAGCGGTACAAAGAGCTCACAGCTCTGTTGCAAAGCTCTTGTTCATGGGGAGGTTTTAAATCAAAGGAAATAGACTGTAGGAACTGGGATCCACTCGGATAGAGTCACAGAGAAAGAGGATGAGCCAGCAAGGATGAACCTAGTATTCACCCCAAGTGATTTCAACATAGGTGATACAGAATAAGATCCCTTGCTACAATTGCATTTTATCGAAAAAAAATAAGCTAAATCATATTATTTTGTTTCAAGTAGTAATCCTGAACTGTGTTTACAATTATTTTATGCATATTTTAGCTGAAAATTTAAGTTAGAAACTGCTTCAAAACACACTGAATTTACTGATATTTTTTGTGTTTGTGTTAGGAACCCGAAAATCCATCTGCCTACCTTCCCCGTAATGCTTATGGACGTAGGTGGTAACGAACATACTCTACTACCTTTCTGAAATAACTATGGGAAGAAACTTAGAAGGGGAGGGAAGGAATAAACCAGACTTTAAAAGATGAGAATATGCAGGAAAGAGAGAATTCTTCAGTGCAGTGCAGTTGGTAAGAGAGTTGGAAGGAAAAAACAATGAATGATAAAGAGCATTTGGCTGGAAAGTATAGGGAGGCACAGGTTAAATTCTTAGACGTGGAGGCAGCAATGTTAATAATAGAGACCCTGTGGTTTAACCAGAGGTGTAGAGAGGCGAAACATCGTGAAGAACTTCTTGTTCTCCCCTACAAGATAAGACATGTTAAAGAAACAGGTCACTATCTCTCAGAAGGACACGATAGTTTTCAGAACCAGTTCCTGGTTCTGAAAAAAAACATCTTGAAGTAGATCTAGCTTCCGAGGATCATGTCGCCAAAATACTTCATATATTTTGAAGTATTAATTTTTAGTCTCCCAGGAGGATAAAACATCTCAAAGAAATAGTTCTTGATCCCTCAGCATTAAAAGCTATTTTAGAGACAGGTCGTATATCCTAGGACATTTAACTTTCGCTACTTTAAATATACGAGTGGATAAAAACGCTAAGCCAAACACACATCCATCCCCGGTGGAAACTCTTCAAAAATTTTGCGACATGTTAGGCTTTCTGGGCGTAACACGTCCACAACCTGAAAATTTGTCTCTGGATTTGCATATAAAATAGCATTTCGCCACGTATAAAGCTCGGCAGCTAAAATATTTATTCAGAGGCAAGTTTAAAATATAACTTTTTTTTGGTCAAAATGTTATAGAGGGCTTTCTGAAAGTTATCCTCCTGTGTTTAAATGTTGTCTTGTCAGATTTGGTTATAATGAAACAATATACAGAACCAAGTATTTATTGGGACAATGTTTAGCTTCGGTGGAGCTCGACCCTGGGCGAAACGTTGTCCCAATGAACGTTTGTTCCGCATATGGTGTCTTTATAAACACACACACACATGTCTGCATTAAGAATAGTCACAATATAGTAAACAATTCACCAAAAACCAGCACTGAGAAGAGGGACCTTAAGACGACGTTTCGGTCCGTTCTGGACCTTTGTCAAAGAAGGGCCGAAACGTCGTCATAAGGTTCCTATCCTAAGTGCTGGTGTTTAATTGAACTGTCTGTACCTGTACATATAAAACATTCAACACACGGCACTACACCACGTCACTGATATAACATTCCACTACACAACACATTATACCACACGCCCTTACAGAACACCTCGCCACAAAGACCCACATTTTCCTCACCTTCCACTCTCTCTCTCTCTCTCTCTCTTGTTCCACTCCTGTCACACTCGCTCCTTCACTTTTCTCTTCAATCTTCCCTCCCCCACTTACTCTTAAAGAAATTCTTTCGTTCTCCAGTTTGGCAGACTGAGGTCAGGTATTGGCTCCGTCATACCACCCACCTTCCCTCTTATTGTCTTCCCCCTCTCTCTTCTCGTCTTTCCCTTCCCTTTTCTCGTCTTTCTCATCTCTCTCCTCGTCTTCCCCATGTCTGGAATTGGCAATTTCCTCTTTCCTCCCCTCTCCTCGACCCTTGTAACACCTTCTTTCCTCTCAACCCTCAACGCTGGGTTACCTTACCTTGATGGTGGAGACTCGCCTGTTTTCCCTAAGAATCCAGAATGCCACTCTTAGGTCCACCTAGTGGGGGCGTTTCTCCTTTCGTCAAAAATTTGTTTTATTATAACCTATGACAAGGAACAAATTATGAATAAAGTTTGGACTGTGTTTATCGACTGTAGCACTGCTGTCAGTGCCGATTATGGCACTGGAGTCACTTGCTGGCTCCTCCACCGCAGATACCCCACTCCAGAGGTGCTACTGTAGACTCTGCCGTCGTTAACGCTGCCGCTGCTGCCTAAATAACGTGACTCCTAGCTTTGGACTTAGTGAATTATATATAGAATATATTATTGTAACTACGAACGAGTGGTATTGATCAATAACAACACTGCACTATCCAGGGTTCGAACCCATGTTGTACTGGCCCGTCATTGTGAGCGAGAACCACATGACGCCTTAAACCACAGGACTACCCAATCCAACAAGAACCAAGCACCCAGCGACGCTAGGTGTGTCACTCTTGGTCCGAGGACATACGGTAGTGTGGTTCTCGCTCACAATGACGGGCCAGTTCAACATGGGTTCGAACCCTGGCTAGTGCAGTATTGTTACTGATATATAGAATGTTACACAGACTTAAGCTAGTTATAGAATCACATCAAATCTTATGATTACAGGAATTGATCCTGATATCAACCTATTATTAAATGACTTACATGATTCCAACAGCAACTGTAACTATTACACAGCAGATCAAGCAAAGACATTACTCAGAGCCAACAATAACATAACTATCTTCAATTACAATGTTAGATCTTTGAGCAAACATTATGATGACCTCACAGCACTACTCCAATCCCTCCAGACCAATATGTCAATCATCACACTCACTGAGACCTGGCTGAAGCCTGATACTACAGATGTCTATGGCATCCCAGGTTACACAGCCATTCACAATTGCAGGACAGATCAGCGAGGGGGTGGAATAGCTATATATTACTCAGATCAACTTGAATGTATCAATAACTCTTGCATAAGGGATGAGCATGGAGAATATATTATAGCTAAATTTAAATCAAAAGACCTGCAAAAACCCCTCACAGTGATAAACATCTACAGATTACTACAGTCAAACATTCACCAATTTAGTGAAAAACTAGGTAACCTAATAACTGATGCACACATGAACAAAGACCATTTGCTGCTCACAGGAGACTTCAATATAAATCTCCTACATGACCAGGACCCACAAGTAACAGAATTCACAAACACTATGAGCAACTGCTTGTTACTACCAACAATATCAAAACCTACAAGAATCTCCGAGACTAGTACCTCACTACTAGACCACATCTGGACTAATACTATAGCCCCTCTAAAATCAGGCATCATCACAGACAACACCACAGACCACTATCCGACCTTTCTCATAACTAATCTTGGTAAATTGCCCCTAGATATTACAAAGTTACCTTCAGACTACATAATGAGTCAGCTGTAAATAACTTTATAACAGCTATGATTAACATTGACTGGCATAATGAGTTAGAAACATATACAGATACTAATGAATGCATCAAGAATTTCCTTAACAAAACCCACCACCTCTATAACAAACATTGCCCTAAAAACTAAACAGATCACAGCTAAGAGACTTAACAATCCCTGGCTAACACCCAGCATCCTTAAATCCATTAACAAAAGGCACCAATATGAAAAACAATACAGAAGGGTCTAATAACCAGAGAACAATCCAAACGCTACTCATCAACCCTTACCAGCCTGATAAGGAGATCAAAAAATTGTATTATGAGAACAGACTCCAGAACATAAAAGGTGATATGAAAAAGACCTGGAAGACCCTATCTGCAATTCTAGGAAATAATAAGATAGCGAAAAACAACACCATCAAATTATCAAGAGCAGATGAACCCCTACTCTCACCTACTGAGACAGCAAACAGACTTAATGTTTTCTTCTCCACCATAGGAAAGAATCTAGCGAGTAAAATCCCAAGCTCAAACACCCGTCCAACAGACTACCTCACAAACACCTACCCTAATACGCTATTCCTAGCTCCTACCAACCCAATTGAAGTCTCGCTCATAATCAACACCCTTAAAAACAAGGCAGGAGACATAAACAGCCTACCAACTTTTATGTACAAAAAGCTTCACAGGTACTGTCACCAATCATAGCAACACTATTCAATAAATCCATTGAAGCCTCTACCTTTCCATCAATTCTCAAAATAGCTAGGGTCACCCCGATCCACAAAGGAGGTGATCAAACAGACCTGAATAATTATAGACCAATTTCTAATTTACCATTGCTTTCTAAAATCTTCGAAAAATTAATTCATAGACAAATCTATTCCTACCTCGTCTCACACAATGTACTCAACCCCTGTCAATTTGGATTCAGGACAAACAAGAGCACAAACGATGCTATTACGCACATGTTGGAGTTAATATATACAGCACTTGAGAAAAAAAAGTCCCACTGGGAATCTTCATTGATCTCCGCAAAGCTTTTGATACAGTCGACCATGATTTACTGCTCACAAAATTAGCACACTATGGTATAAGGGGCACCCACTCAACTACCTAAAATCATACCTCACCAACAGAAGCCAATACGTGTACACAAATGGAGAGAACTCTTCCACACAACCAATTACAATCGGAGTCCCTCAAGGAAGTGTCCTGGGGCCACTCCTATTCCTCATTTACATAAATGACCTACCGAATGCATCACAACTACTCAAACCCATTTTATTTGCAGATGACACAACATATGTCTTCTCTCACCCAAATCCAGTTATACTGGCCAACACTGTTAATGCCGAATTACAGAAAATATCAACATGGATGACGACTAACAAGCTTACTCTCAATACTGACAAGACCTACTTCATACAGTTTGGAAGCAAAGCCACAAATGTTCCACTTAACATAACACTTAATGGTACACCCATCACAAGACTCACAGAGGGAAAATTCCTAGGAATCCACCTTGACAGTAGCCTTAAATTCCAAACACATATACAACAAATTTCCAAGAAAATCTCGAAGACAGTAGGCATATTATCAAAGATACGCTATTATGTACCTCAATCAGCTCTCCTTGCACTCTATCATTCACTTATCTACCCGTATCTCACCTATGGAATCTGTGCATGGGGATCAACAACGTTAAATCACCTTAGACCACTCATAACACAACAAAAGGCCGCAGTCAGAATGATAACAAATTCCCACTCTAGACAGCATACTCCACCAATATTCAAAAGTCTCAAACTACTCACCGTAAAGAACATTCATACTTACTCTTGTGCCTACTACATATATAAAACTTTACACTCTAATATAAACCCTCTGCTCAAAACTCTCCTCACCAACTTTAATAGGACCCATGACCACAACACACGACACAGATCACTTTTTGATATACCCCGTGTTCATATCAACCTATGTAAAAATTCTATGCACATAAAGGGCCCCAGAATCTGGAATTCATTACCAGTAAATATTAAGATAATCTTGTCTGAAAATCAATTTAAGACTCAACTCAAAAACCACCTACTCACCCAAACCTAAATGATCATGCTATAAACTACTTTGAAAAAAGCTCATTGTTACTTTCCTATACGATAATCTCAATTTTTAATAATATGTTACTATTATGTTACCCCTACTCATATTATAAGTTAATGTCAAAATGCTCAATGTTATTTTCCTTAAGATAATCTCAATTCCATATTATCATTCAAGAATCTTAACACCTGTAACAATCTAAGATCTAATATCATTATATAATAATTTAAACAGTAAAATTTCATCATATTGTAATTTTGAAAATAATTTTTAACTAGAATAAACTCAATAAATTTCTCTAATATTAAGTACCTAGTTTTTAAGGACTAGAATAAGCTGCCCCTAATGCCATGGCATGTCAGTGGCTCTCCTTGCACTCAATTTACATTGTAACTTCCAATACCCATGTAACCTGCAATGAAATAAAATTTGTTTGTTTGTTTGTTTGTTTGTTTGATATTAAAGCTAATGTTGTGGATGCCATCGTCTCTCACGTTCCTTTGTGATTATTCTCCCAACGCTGCTGAGAACACTGAAGAATAAAGCCAGGGTAACCCAAAAAGTACCGTATCTCCTGGTATATAAGGCGCGATTTTTTCCCCCACAAAAAAAATCTTGGAAAAAAACAGCCTGCGCCTTATATGCTCAAGGTCAGGGTCAGGAGTAGACTTTGTGTTACACTTTAGCAGTCGTTTACTAACATTACAAATGCTTGGAAATATAGTCTTTTATGCTCGTGCGTCTTATATTCAGGAAAATACGGTAATGCCACCAGCCATTGTCTTTTTTTAAGGTTCTGCTTAAATCTCAGGTCCAAGTAGGCTAAAGTGAGCCTCGGAATTATTTATCTCGCGAGGTTCTGTACTTTATTCAGAAAGTGTAGATGAGAGGAGAGGAGACAATCCAAGAGAGTGGTGCATACTCAAGGCTGGGCCATATCTAGTGCTAAGCATATAAGATCTTACAGTCACCAGCAAGTAAGAGATTCACCTTAAAATGCTCTCGGTTTCATGGCTCCCTTACAAGGTTCATCTTGTCATTCTTTAACATCGTAGAGAATTTTTTTAAGCCACATTATGACTTTCATTACTGAGTGCTGAGTCGTCGTCTGGCTCTACCCAGCCTCCAGTAATGTACTCCTGGTGCTCAACACCAGCCTCCAGTAATGTACTCCTGGTGCTTAAGACCATCATAATTATCATCTTAGAAAGTGCAGACATAGGTCATTAATGCTAACATGCTCTCTCTCACTAATTACATTAATTACACACACACACACACGTGTGTGTAATAAGATCACAGTAAACACCTGATATCAGAGTATGCAAAATAACAATTGTGAAAAAAATAGTGAAATTCCAACTACTTTATTGATTTATCACAATATATATATACATGTATATATTTTTATTTTATTTTTTTTATTAACACATCGGCCGATTCCCACCAAGGCAGGGTGGCCCGAAAAAGAAAAACTTTCATCATCATTCACTCCATCACTGTCTTGCCAGAAGGGTGCTTTACACTACAGTTATAAAACTGCAACATTTACACCCCTCCTTCAGAGTGCCGGCACTGTACTTCCCATCTCCAGAACTCAAGTCCGGCCTGCCGGTTTCCCTGAATCCCTTCATAAATGTTACTTTGCTCACACTCCAACAGCACGTCAAGTATTAAAAACCATATGCCTCCATTCACTCCTATCAAATACGCTCACACATGCTTGCTGGAAATCCAAGCCCCTCGCACACAAAACTTCCTTTACCCCTCCCTCCAACCTTTCCTAGGCCGACCCCTACCCCGCCTTCCCTCCACTACAGATTTATACACTCTCGAAGTCACTCTGTCTCGTTCCATTCTCTCTACATGTCCAAACCACCTCAACAACCCCTCCTCAGCTCTCTGGACAATCGTTTTGGTAATCCGCACCTCCTCCTAATTTCCAAACTCCGAATTCTCTGCATTATATTCACACCACACATTGACCTCAGACATGACATCTCCACTGCCTCCAGCCTTCTCCTCGTTGCAACATTCATCACCCATGCTTCACACCCATATAAGAGCGTTGGTATAACTATACTCTCATACATTCCCCTCTTTACTTCCATGGACAAGGTTCTTTGTCTCCACAGACTCGAAGTGCTCCACTCACCCTTTTCCCCTCATCAATTCTATGATTCACCTCATCCTTCATAGACCCATCCGCCGACATGTCCACTCCCAAATATCTGAATACATTCACCTCCTCCATACTCTCTCCCCCCAATCTGATATCCAATCTTTCGTCACCTATTCTTTTTGTTATCCTCATCACCTTACTCTTTCCTATATTCACTTTCAATTTTCTTCTTTTACACACCCTACCAAATTCATCCACCAACCTCTGCAGCTTCTCTTCAGAATCTCCCAAAAGCACAGTGTCATCAGCAAAAAGCAACTGTGACAACTCCCACTTTGTATTTGCTTCTTTATCTTTTAGCCCAACACCTCTTGCCAAGACCCTCGCATTCACTTCTCTTACAACCCCATCTATAAATATATTGAACAACCACGGTGACATCACACATCCTTGTCTAAGGCCCACTTTTACTGGGAAATAGTCCCCTTCTCTCCTACACACTCTAACCTGAGCCTCACTATCCTCATAAAAACTCTTCACTGCTTTCAGTAACCTTCCTCCTATTCCATACACCTGCAACATCTGCCACATTGCCCCCTATCTACCCTATCATACGCCTTTTCCAAATCCATAAATGCCACAAAAACATCTTTACCCTTATCCAAATACTGTTCACCTATATGTTTCACTGTAAACACTTGGTCTACACACCCCTACCTTTCCTAAAGCCCCTTGTTCATCTGCTATCCTGCTTTCTGTTTTACTCTTAATTCTTTCAATAATAACTCTACCATACACTTTACCAGGTACACTCAACAGACTTATTCCCCTATAATTTTTGCACTCTCTTTTGTCCCCTTTGCCTTTATACAAAGGAACAATACACGCTCTCTGCCAATCCCTAGGTACCTTACCCTCTTCCATACATTTATTAAATAATAGCACCAACCACTCTAAAATTATATCCCCACCTGCTTTTAACATTTCTATCTTTATCCCATCAATCCCAGCTGCCTTACCCCTTTCATTCTACCCACTGCCTCACGAACTTCCCTACACCCACAACTGGCTCTTCCACACTCCTACAAGATGTTATTCCTCCTTGCCCTACACACGAAATCACAGCTTCCCTGTCTTCATCAACATTTAACAAATCCTCAAAATATTCTCTCCATCTTCCCGATACCTCTAACTCTCCATTTAATAACTCTCCTCTCCTATTTTTAACTGTCAAATCCATTTGTTCTCTAGGCTTCCTCAACTTATTAATCTCATTCCAAAACTTTTTCTTATTTTCAACAAAATTTGCTGATAACATCTCACCCACTCTCTCATCTGCTCTCTTTTTACATTGCTTCACCACTCTTTTAACCTCTCTTTTTCTCTCCATATACTCTTCCCTCCTTGCATCACTTCTACTTTGTAAAAACCTCTCATATGCTAACTTTTTCTCCCTTACTACTATATATATATATATATATATATATATATATATATATATATATATATATATATCTGGGTGGCTAACCCTCCCTACCCTGGGTTATCCTGGGTGACTAACCCTTCGGGGTTAAAAATCCCAACAAATCTTAACTAGCATCAACCACAGCTGCCCTCCTCTAACCTAACTGGTGATTTACCTCGCCGGCGCCTTGATGCTGGTAAGGGGGATCTTGATATTGATAAAGAAGGTCTCTTGGTGTTGGCAAGGTGGACTTGGATGCTTGTAAATTGGCCCTTGATGATAAGGGGCTCTTGATAGTAAAAAAAAGGTGGTCCTTGATGCTGATATAAAAGGCGCTCTTGATGCTGTTGAGGTCTCTTGATTCGTGAAATTAATACTCTTAATTCCGCAGGTCAACGATTTAGAGTTTTAGCGTCAGCTGTTTTAAAGGGACCGGCTAGCGAAACGTGGATTATTAGACGTACCTTAAACACACAGGTCGCTAGGCTGGTTATATTCTTTTACTGGAATAATTTGTTCTGGGCAGAATAAATCGCCGCTCTGCTACACCAATGGGATTAGCGATTCACTATGAATATTAACTAGAGTTGGTGGTTGATGTCTGGAACTGATGCTTGGACCTGATTGGCCGTACCTGGTTGCCCTCGTCTGATTACCCGCACCTGATTGCCCGCACCTGATTGCCCTCACCTGATTGCCCGCACCTGATGAGCTCGTGTTGACCAAGTAACATCCTGAGGGCGTGAGGGCAAATAATTAACTCCCCTGAGGTTAAGTTTTTCCATTGTTTGGTGAGGAGTCATAGAGGGGAGAGGAAAGAGGGGAGGTGAGGAAGGAAGAGGAATAGGAGAAAGTAGGTGAGTAAGGAAGAACGGAAAGAGGTGATAGGTGAGGATAGAGAATTGGGAGGTGATAGGTGAAGGTAGATGGGAGGAGTTGACAGGTGAGGGTAGACAGATAGGAAGAGTTGACAGATGAGGATAGAGAAACAGAAGTTTATAGGTGAGGATAGAGAGATGGGAGGAGGCGATATGAGTTATCGTTGAGCAGTTATCAGAGAGAAACATATGACCGACGTTTCGGTCCAACTTGGACCCCTCGTCTTCATGTGTTAGTGTGACTAGTCAATGATCCTAGTTGGACCATCATAAGCTCTCTCTCTCTCTCTCTCTCTCTCTCTCTCTCTCTCTCTCTCTCTCTCTCTCTCTCTCTCTCTCTCCTATGTGCGGGTTGTGTGTGTGTGTATCCTCTCTGCCACGCACTTCGTTACCCACTTCGTTAAATGGGAGACTAACGAGCAGACCTGACAATTAAATCATGACCAATAGTGAAAGATTAATTTTTTTCCCTCACGGGCCACAGTTTTTTCCCCTCACTGGCCACAGTTTTTTCCCCTCACGGGCCACAGTTTTTTCCCCTCACGGGCCACAGTTTATTATTTTGACTTTATATGCCGAATATAATTTTTTTTTGGAGTATAAATGAGAGAGAGAGAGAGAGAGAGAGAGAGAGAGAGGGAGAGAGAGAGAGAGAGAGAGAGATATCTTATGATCGTGTCTTAAAACAGCAATGTTAATTTATTTTATTGTAGATGTTGATATATTAAATGTTTATATGTTGTATAATACGATATGTTTATGGATTTTGTAATAGCAGATGTTTATATGTTTCATAATAGCAGATGTTTGTGTTTGGATTCTGCCTTGATGCCGGTGAAGGCCTTTTGATCCAAAGAATTGGAACTACCCTCCTCTTCCTCTGATCAAACCTGATTATATCTCTTTCTCCAGACCCTCTGTGATCCCTGTGTTTAGTAATTCCCATCAATAATAATAATTAATAATAATAATAATAATTAAAAATGTGCTCTGCGTCTTTCCTTTTTCGAACTTTACTAACTGAATAAAATTAATAAAGAATAATAAATATAATTGAAATAGTATTGGCTTTATTGCACTATTTAGTATTTCAGAAATTGATTACTATTAAGGTATACCAATAAAAAAATATTCTAATATTATTATTGAATATTTCCATGACGATAACTATACTGGCAAATAAAATCCGGGTTAATATTTCGAATGAAATCCTATTATGAAATCCTATTATGTCGTGGTGGCCTGCCGTTGCCTCCGTGTCAAGGGACACCATCGTCCGTAGCAGCTTGTGTGTGTCATGTCCTGGACATAAGACAGTTTCCCTTTCAATCTAATCATCTAATGTGGGGAAGGACAGTGTGTACAGTTCTGGATTATTTAGTAGAGGAGACGTTTCGTTACGAGTGACTTCGTAGGTCCTTCATCAGTTATTAGAAATGGTGAAGCCACGAGTGGCGAAATGTTTCTTTTAATATCCAGAACTGTACAGAAGTTTGCTTTTTCCACAGTGTATCGGTATTAAGCTGTTTATAACCGGGTCGTCTTACAGCGAAAAGTACCGGAGGATATGGCTTGTTTCCGACAAGTTTGTAGGCACAGATACAAGTTGTAGGATAAGCTTTTAGATCTGCGTCGATCTATATCAAAGCTTGACGTGTTAAAGCTGTACACAGAGTGATGGCTGTAGCAATAATGACTCGTTCTGTGACCTGTCTCTTTGTATTCTTCCAGCTCAGGCTGACTGATTTCAACACCTTGTACGACCCTCCACCCTGCGTCTTCAAACATGACCAGGAAACATAGCTAACTTTTGTTTCCCTCTGTGTAATTATATATAATAGGGTAACAGCACACAGATGAATCCAATTTTGTTAAAATATGGTATTTAACAAAGACCTCTGACAGGTGAAATTCCCTGACGTATAAATCAGCACTGACAACTGCTTCAGGAGACTAACATTCAGAGTAAACATTGGACGTGGGTGTTCATGCTCAGGCAGGATTTGGAGGACTGGAGGAAGATCAGGAGTGGGGAATCAGAGATTCATAGGCAACTCGATTGTTATTGTGGATAAACTGTAACGAGGAGTGTGTCTCTGTGAAATGGATACTAGTGACCAATATGTCAGCTGCTGGTTGCCTGTGTACTCACCTAATTGTGGTTGCAGGGGTCGATACTCAGCTCCTGGCCCATGGTGTGTGTGTGTGTGTGTGTGTGTGCACGTGCGTGTGCGTGCTCTCACTGACTCAGTATCTAGGCCTCAAAATTTTAACCAACATACACTGCATAGGCCTGCTGCAGTGCTCCTTCTTTCTTATGTTATTATGTTCTTATTATGTCTACTCTTGAAACTGTGTGTTAAGTTTGCCTCCACCACCCGACCATCCAGCTTATTTCGATTGTATAGCATCCTGAGACTGAAGAATTATTTCCTGTGCATTTTCGTGGGTCATGTGTGTTCTTAGGTTCCACCTATCCCCTCTTGTCCCTGCGCCTTGCCTTCGTAAGAATGTCTTTTCTGATCATTCTTTCATTCAGAGTTGTCAGTCACATTTAATTCTCCGAGCCTCTCCTCAATGCTCAACCCTCTCAATCCTGGAAGCCATCTAGTTGCATATCTCTCTACTTTTCTCCCTCTATTGAACGTGGCTTTTCAGATGTGGACTCCAATCTTGCGCTCCGGAATCTCTAAACACATCTGACGTACGTAGAGTACGAGGCGCTGAAAGAGCCCTTAGAGGTTTCTGAAAGCTAGCCATACACCACTGAAGTAATGCAGTTTATATGTGCCACTGGCGATACGTTAGTTGTAATAATTTATTCCAGGTTACCTTCTGTATTTACTTTCTGCAACTTCTGTCTTCCATTTTATCTGGTCTTCCGCAACCCTCTCCGATTTGCCCGAAATATTTGCATATTAATGGCTTTCTTTTGTGCCTACCAGTGTTTCCCTACACGTAAACCACATTATTTGTGCCGCTTAAAGAAGTGAAAATTTGTATTTGTACCTTACACTTACATGGGGTAAACCACAATAGTCACTTGTCTAAACACTTCTACAGGTTATCCAAATCCTCTTGTAGCTTGTCTCCGTCCTCTAGTGTCCCCTTCTCGTAAGTTTTACATCATTAGCAAACAGCGATACGCGGGAATAAATCTCTTCTGACAAATATTTTACATATATTAAGAAGAGTGATGGTCCTAGTATAGATCCCTCGGGGATCCTACTTAGTACTCAGTAATGGGATTCATATCCTGCGTTTGGAGTTTCTCACTGCGATGTCTGCTGAGAATCGCATGATGTACTTTGGCAGTAATGCAGCCAGCAGACTGACAGCAGTAATGCAGCCAGCAGACTGACAGCAGTAATGCAGCCAGCAGACTGACAGCAGTAATGCAGCCAGCAGACTGACAGCAGTAATGCAGCCAGCAGACTGACAGCAGTAATGCAGCCAGCAGACTGACAACAGTAATGCAGCCAGCAGACTGACAGCAGTAAGATGAATCTCGTACTTGCACGAGATATGGTGGAGATAAATAGCATAAAATGCAGACAAGATTGAAAAATAAACACAAATGCAGTATTATGTTATTTGTTTGTGACTTGATAAAAACTCATTGTGTGGGCGAAACGTAGTCAATAAAGGATCGCATTATACTGCATTTATCTATTTTTCTACGAGATATGGTGAGGGATTAGACAGGTGTGCACCACCTGGGTATCTTTATTTGAAGACTTTTCTCCAATCAGTGGCTTTATCAGTTCAGTTCAGAGATATCAATCGATGACACTTTTAAAAAGACCAGACAATCAGCCCCTCAGCCCTGCAGAACTAGACACAGAAAACACTGGAACAGTGAACAGTTCTGCAAGGCTGGGAGAGGGGGACTGATGACCTCATCTTCTACCATCTCCATATATCAGCATCTGTGTATTTTTGTATAGAATCTCTATTGAATAGCAAGAGTTGGCGACATGTGCAACCCAGGTGTTGCAGATGTCTAATCTCTCATCTTGTAGGTATTGTATACCATTATTGTCATGTAAGAAATAAGGTCTCACCTTGAGACTGCACCAGGTCATGTCAACCTTGACAAGGCAGAGGAGGACCTCGCAAGATAAATAATCTCGAGGTAAATAACCTTTCGAGTTAAGATAAGATAACATTTCTTCGGATTTTTAACCCCGGAGGGTTAGCCACCCAGGATAACCCAAGAAAGTCAGTGCGTCACCGAGGACTGTCTGTCTTATTTCCATTGGGGTCCTTAATCTTGTCCCCCAGGATGCGACCCACACCAGTCGACTAACAACCCAGGTACCTATTTGCTGCTCGGTGAACATGACAACAGGTGTAAGGAAACACGTCGAAATGTTTCCACCCGCCGGGAATCGAACCCGGGCCCTCCGTGTGTGAAACGAGAGCTCTAACCACCAGACCACCGGGTTAATAATCCTTCAAAACCCGGTAAATCCTAGCATTGTGGATTATTTCCACGGATTTAAGGTTCTTTCCCTCGATGCTGTCCACAAAGGTTAATGGCTGCCGCCGATTTTGTCTTTTTCTTATAATAGCAATTAATTATTTATCTGTATTATTAGTGGCAGTTTGTTACCGCTGGTGGCGACGTTGTTACCTTGCTAGTAACACCAACAGTAGCGTTGATCAAAACAGCGTAGAGGCGATAATACTAAAGAAAGCACGTTGTAGAGTAAGTTTTTATTGAGGCAACGTTTCGCTCAAAGGGAAAGATTGCTTCAATAAAATCTTATTCTCTAACCTGTGTATTTTATTAATAGATTTATAGTATTAACCGTTTAGTTGTGATACAACAGTTCAACAGAAGTTGCGTTAACAGTAAAAAGAGGAAAACAGCGTGTGAGCTGCGAGGGGTAGTAGTGTTACGCCCATTGCGGAAATTAACGGTGTTGAGCTGTGAAAACTTCGACCAAAACCATCATATCCAGGAAATTTTATGGAATAATTTTTTTTATTTTCCCGGCATTACTCTTATCCAGTATTCGCCAAGCACAGGGTCCTGGGGTCAACTCATTAGTGAGCTATTAAATTTATATTTATGAACCCTAGATAATAAACGACTGTCAATAAACAGAAGACTGGACCGGGACTCGATCCGTGGTTCATGTAAAGTATGTAAATATAGCAATGTCTGTGTTGTAACATGTCACTCCCAATGGAAATAAGTCACTGTGTCTGACCTTTTTTTGGGTTATCTTAGGTTCTCTACACATATGCTGCTATGTATGATAATTTATGAAACTGTATTTGTGTATACCTGAGTAAACTTACTAAAATAAGGTACAGGTTGTTTCACTCGTAGGAGGCCCCGAGTTGTTACTCCAGTAGGTGCAACCGTCTTGTTTGTATATTATGTCTGTAGTAAACGATAACTCGGGGCCTCCTACTCGATAACTCGGGGCCTCCCTACTCGATAACTCGGGGCCTCCCTACTCGATAATTCGGGGCCCCCCTACTCGATAACTCGGGGCCCCCCTACTCGATAACTCGGAGCCCCCCTACTCGATAACTCGGAGCCCCCCTACTCGATAACTCGGGGCCCCTACTCGATAACTCGGGACCCCCCTACTCGACAACTCGGGGCCCCCCTACTCGATAACTCGGGGCCCCCTACTCAATAACTCGGGGCCCCCTACTCGATAACTCGGGGCCCCCTACTCGTAGGAGGCACCTAATTATCGTTTACTATAAACATAATATAGAAAAAAAGACGGTTGCAACTACGGGGGCACCAGCTCTGGGCCTCCTACGAGTGAAAATCCCCGTAGAAGCGCAATCAATCGATACCACTGAACAGGTTATGTGAAAAATAACCCGAGTTCAGGTGATTTTCTCTGCCAAACGCGATAACGAGAATAACAACTTGCCTGATCATCTGTGATGTTGGTCATGGCTGGCTAGTCGCTGAGGCGTCACCTAATTAATAGCTTGGGTGTGTAGGTTCTGGTGCTGCTGGCTGGTTCATCATGAGCATCCAGACGTATACTGACTCATGCCCCGCATCGTGACGCTCATTTGTTCATCCTGACGTTCATTGAACACTGTCATCAATAAAGATTGGTTGGTTCTAGATACAGAAACACATTAATGCCCTGACAGAACGGTTCTCTCACATTTCTATTGTGTGTTTGCTCGAAACAGCCAGACATTTGCTGTGAAACATTGTTGTTTCTTTCAGTGTAAACACAAATCTTACAGTAAATAATTCTCTACAGTGTAAACATGACACCTTGTTTTCCTTCTACAAAAACCACGAAATTCATTTTCTGCTCTCAGGATTTTCTGAAATTCACAAAATTGTCCAAATTCTGGGGATATTTACATTAAGGGTCTCGTCCAGTCCCTCCTGACAGGTGACAACACTCTCGTAAATCACCGGAGAGGACTCGGTAGTCCCCGCTGGCAAAACGACAACAAACATTGTTAGTGTTCAGCGCTGGAGAGAGGAGACTACCAGGTGCGACTACCAACACTAATGACTCTGGTTTCTGTCGTCGCTTCGTTCTCGAGTCGTTTTCTTTTTATTGGCACAACTGTATTCAGGTTTTCACTTATATTAGTTCGACGATAAGCTAGAAACTTTCCATATGGAAAGTAGAATCACTGGGACTTTCCAAGTTGGTTTTCACAGTAACTTTCATCCCTCGGGGTATCTCGTACCTGAAAAAAATATATAAAGGTTAATAAAGAAGAAACAATAGAGCATGTTTAAAAAATATGTAAATAAATATGCAGGATTGTACACATCCTCTCCATCCTGACCCACCTCAACACTACTGAACACCTGGCACTACTGAAGATCTGGCACTACTGAGGACCTGGCACTACTAAGGACCCGGCATTACTGAGGATCTGGCACTACTGAAGACCTGGCACTACTGAGAATGTGGCAGTATTCAGGACCTGGCACTACTGAAGATATGCCACTACTCAGAACCTTTCACTGGCAGTAGTCGTAAAAGTGACCCTCTACCATAGTTGTAAAGTTTATGATTAAACTTGGACTATATTGAGCTCTCCCCTCCCTCCTCCTCGCTTATTGCGACTTGAGAGCTCAATTTAGAGCGAGCGTTCAATGACCCACACAGGTTTAGCGTTTTCAGCGAATAATAATAATGATAATATTGTTCTGTAACTTGTGTCTGTCTTAATGTAATCAGTATATAAAAAATAAAAAGTTCTCTGTAAATATTTACATTTTTTCTATATTTTCAACGAGTGGGATGAAGTGTGGGCAACACCCTCTCGCTTTAGATGTGCTTAGAGCCTTAGATGTCAAGGTTGCTAAAGATAACTCTTAGGTTTGCCCTTTACTCATAAGCCACCGAGATTTTTCACCATTGCACGAGCATTGATGACGCAATGAAGAGGTTTGAGCTCGATCTTGCAGCTGCTGTGTTGGTGTTATGCTGGTGTGAGTTTCGTCTGTTAAAACAATTATGGTGGCGTGACATTCGTCTGTTTACATCTGAAGCTGTGGTGGCGCTCTTCAAAATACTCACAATCTTCGTGATACGCTATTTTCTACGAAAATCTATTGAAGAAATGACATCTACGTACATCTCACCTAATTTAAACACCTATTTCCTCCTCTACCATTGCAATGCTGCCTTGTAGAACTCGCCACTACGCTTTTCATATTGCTAGACATATGGGATGGAACCTTCTTGGTAAATTCAGTGAATTCATAACGGAATTCAACAGAATCTACTCACAGAGCGCCTGACTTCAATGATAGAAATTCCTGTGTCACGAACCTTCTGGAGTTCTACGACAAGGTAACAGAAGTAAGACAGAATAGAGCAGTATAGGCAAACTGTATTTTATGGGGGCTGTAAGGTTTTTGACTCGGTGCCGCACAAGAGAATGGACGTCACCTTGGAGACGACACGAACGACTTGTCCAACAATGGTATTCTCACATGAATGACTCTTGACATTCCTTTTTGCTCCTTTGGAACCTTTCCATACCTCGACGACCTGTATACCAAAGCGATGTCATGGGGGACAATACAGGGGCATTCTTGGCACTTAAACAAATAACCCACAGGAATTTATGCCTTTGCGTCCTTTATAAGCCAGGCAGCATTTCAACCTAGTAGTCCAGTGTAGCTCTTGTAGTGTTCCAAGATGCATCTGTAGTAGTCACAGTGTACCTCTTGCAGTACAACACAGTGTACCTCCTGCAGTACCCCACAGTGTACCTCCTGCAGTACCCCACAGTGTACCTCCTGCAGTACCCCACAGTGTACCTCCTGCAGTACCCCACAGTGTACCTCCTGCAGTACCCCACAGTGTACCTCCTGCAGTACTCCACAGACTCAGTTCTCTATGACCTGATAAAAATCTTAACACACAGAATCCTTGACCCAATAAAATCTCTTTCAGCAACCGTCTCGCCTCTCCACTACCCTCTTCAGGACGCCATTTGAACCCAAAAAACCTATATGGAGATCCCGACGTAGTCTCGGGGTGACAAAGTAAAGCAGGTTAGATGCTTTGCAACCTAAGGTCAACACACACCAAGAATCCACAATATTGCAAGTGTAACAACATGGAAGGAATTGACTGGTGGAGGATTTTAAAAGTATAAGAGAAAATTTTGGATATATATATATATATATATATATATATATATATATATATATATATATATATATATATATATATATATTATATGAAAGAAGTCAGATAAAGATAAGGATAACATTGAATGCAAGACGGATAACAGGACTCCGAAGAAATCAAATATTTTCTCCAATATTTTCCTGAATTTTCCCCTTGCGAACTTTCACCTTCTATGGCGTCTTTGTGGAAAATTTGTGTCCACTTTCTCTCTGGTTGTAAAGGGGAAAAAATAAAAGTTTACTGGAAAATTGTTCGAAAGGAAGCCAGGAAATGGGGCTGGGCAGGTACTCACCTATTTGTACTCCCCTATTTGTGGTGCAGGGGTCGAGTCATAGCTCCTGGCCCCGCCTCTTCACTGATTGCTACTAGGTCCTCTCTCTCCCTGCTCCATGAGCTTTATCAAACCTCGTCTTAAAACTATGTATGGTTCCTGCCTCCACTATGTCGCTTTCTAGGCTATTCCACGCACGCACGCACGCGCGCGTGCGTGTGTGTGTGTGAGATAATTTCCTGGCCAGAGAATTTTAAAATGTTTGATCAAACTTAAAAAAAAGGCAAACAAAAAACTTTTGATAAGAGTAAATGGTTTCGTTGAGTTTACAGGGAATTTACAGCAATTTTTCTTCCTGAAGCGTGGGCCCGAAACTTTCACCTTTGTTACCATGATCATCATGACCTTTGTACCACCACCACCCATCAGCATGACCTTTGTTCTACCCAACATGACCTTTGTACCTCCCATCAGCATGACCTTTGTTCTACACATCAATATGGCATTTCCGTCCCCTCATCTTCATAAGATTCCCCTGACCTTTCCTCCCCACAGCTTGACCTTATTGGAGCCACAACTTAGACTCGACTCTCAATGCAGGAGTCATTTTTTCCCCTCACGTCTTCAGACGTATCACAAATTTGCCACAAAGTTTTGCATTTCTCTTTTCTAGATCAAGTTTCTATGACACAACCAGTCACATTTTTCTCCTCTCTTGAATTCTATACCCCAGCAGCCTTGAATTTTACTGATGGGAGACCAGGATGAATGGAAATCGCGGAACGGGTGGGGTTTTGAACCAATAGATCCCTGGTCCGTACGTTCGTTTGCTTGCGGCCAGCATAACAGCCTTGTTGATCAGGCGCTGATCCACAGCGAGGCCTGGTCGTGGACCGGATCGCGGGGGCGTTGACCCCCGGAACACCCTCCAGGTATACTCCAGGTATACCAGCGCAGTACACACTACATAGCTACGGTACTGTAACTTTTTTATTTTTTACCAACACGACGTTTCGCTCACACACTGACTTAAAACCTACTTGCTTGGGCGAAACTCCTTAATACTTATCACACACATCTGTGTCCCACTTCTCTAATCGTATTTAAAATCCTTACAAATTTTGTCTACAATCGAAAGAAAATCCTTAACTTCTGGTCAAAATTAACAAGAAATTGTAAACGCCCTCCAGGTATACTACACGTACACGCCAGGTATAGTCTAGGTATACTCCAGGTATGGCAAGTAAGTCGTAAAACTTGCAGGTCAGCGAGTTAAACGCGTATTTTAACAAGGATTTTCGTAAGGCGTTGTCGGGGCAATTGTTTACGTTTAAGGGAATCAATTTTTATCCCTGTTTAAGGGAATCAATTTTTTTCCTGTTTAAGGGAATCAGTTTTCTTCCTGTTTAAGGAATCAGTTTTTTTCCTGTTTAAGGGAATCAGTTTTTTCCTGTTTAAGGGAAGCAGTTTTTTCCATGTTTAAGGGAATCAGTTTTTTTCCTGTTTAGGGGAATCGTTTTTTTTTTTTTTTTTTTGGTGTTTTGTATTATTTCTATGTTCGCCTTGAAGGTCTTCATTTTCGGTGGATGGAAGCTTTTGTTAAAGAGTCTTGGTCTGTTCTGGTCTGCTGTGGTCTTCTGTGGTCTGCTGTGGTTTGTTGTGGTATGCTGTGGTCTGTTATGGGCTGTTGTGGTCTGTTATAGTCTGCTCATGTCTGCTTTACTTATCATTGCAAAGCAGAATTGAGGAAGTGTTGGATTATTCTTCCTCTGTCTCTTCCCTCTTCACCAGGACTGCCTGGTTACCATTCCATATACAGAGCAGAATTGTATTGAATACACCGTAGGTGTGTGTGTGTGTGTGTGTGTGTGTGTGTGTGTGTGTGTTCTTGGAGTCATTAAATACTTAACATTTCTTTGAAAGAAAAAAACCCAGCTACTTAAGAATACTTCCCGGTTATAAGTAGCTTAAAGTAGTCGCAACTCACACATACAAATTCCAAGGACCTCAAAGCACTCAGGGTTCTCACGCCTCCTTAGAGAGACTCGCATTCAGTCAACATTGATTTAAAAATCCAGTGTCCTGGTTGTCCCAGGAAGAGGCAGGGAGGGTGTGCTGGTTGTCCCAGGGAGAAAGGCAGGGAAGGTGTTCTGGGTGTCCCAGGGAGAGAGGCAGGGAAGGTGTGCTTGTTTTCCCAGAGAGAGAGGCAGGGAGGGTGTGCAGGTTGTCCCAGGAAGAGAGGCAGGGAGGGTGTGCAGGTTATTCCAGGAAGAGAGGCAGGGAGGGTATGCAGGTTGAACAGGAGCAACCAAAGCTAGAAAACTTGCACATACTTTAATTCGCTCGTTGCAATACGTCTAATTGTAATAGATATTAAATCATCTCACATTATCCATTGAGAATTATAAACATTGACTATCATTATTGATTTTAATAATTACTTAATAATTATCTATAATCTTTATCAATAAAAATATAAAATCTATACTAATTATCAAACTATATCCAGAGGGCTGAGGAGGGGTTATTGAGATGGTTTGGACATGTAGAGAGGATGGAACAAAATAGAATGACTTCGAGAGTCTATAAATCTGTAGTGGAGGGAAGGCGGGGTAGGGGTCAGCATAGGAAAGGTTGAAGGGAAGGGGTAAAGGAGGTTTTATGTGCGAGGGGCTTGGACTTCCAGCAAGGCTGCGTGAGCGTGTTAGATAGGAGCGAATGGAGACAAATGGTTTTTAGGACTTGACGTGCTGTTGGAGTGTGAGCAAGGTAACATTTATGAAGGGATTCAGGGAAACCGGCAGGCCGGACTTGAGTTCTGGAGATGGGAAGTACAGTGCCGGCACTCTGAAGGAGGGGTGTTAATGTTGCAGTTTTATAACTGTAGTGATGGAGTGAATGATGATGAAAGTTTTTCTTTTTCGGGCCACTGTGCCTCATACATTATATATATATATATATATATATATATATAAAATATATATATATATATATATATATATATATATATATATATATAAATATAATGTATGAGGGAAATTAATAAAAAATTCTCAAAGAATTATCATTATTTTCATTCCATTATTTATATCTTCTTTATTTAGTTATGTTATATTTCTTTTACGATTCAGTAACCCCTTTGCTCTCTTAGCATTTCTACCATCTGCGCGTAAAAAATATTTTGAATAAAACAATTATGCCTCATTCTTTTTCTGCAACATTTGCATCCAGTTTTGTTGCTATATTAGGATCTCGGAGCTCTGCAACATAATATAAACGATGCCTTATTAGAGACTTGGGTTGCACCTACTTCTTCATAAGAACCTAAGCAATCAGTTTGCTTTATTGCAACCATTGACACTTCCGTTACCTTGGCTTCTGCTTACCAGAGCTCCTAACGCCGTTGGATATTTCCATGTATTAACTTTTATATTTCTCGGTTTTTCATATATAACAGTTTATAATATGTCACAGTATATAATATGTCACAGTATATAATATGTCACAGTATATAATATGTCACAGTATATAATATGTCACAGTATATAATATGTCACAGTATATAATATGTCACAGTATATAATATGTCACAGTATATAATATGTCACAGTATATAATATGTCACAGTATATAATATGTCACAGTATATAATATGTCACAGTATATAATATGTCACAGTATATAATATGTCACAGTATATAATATGTCACACTATATAATATGTCACACTATATAATATGTCACACTATATAATATGTCACACTATATAATATGTCACACTATATAATATGTCACACTATATAATATGTCACACTATATAATGTCACACTATATAATATGTCACACTATATAATATGTCACACTATATAATATGTCACACTATATAATATGTCACACTATATAATATGTCACACTATATAATATGTCACACTATATAATATGTAACAATTTATATTTCCTCTCAGTTTTTTTCCCCCGACGGAATAGAAAATTAGATTTGCCCATATTAAAGTGCATCTGGTGCCACTTTTAGTGAGCAATATGGATGGATATCAACAAGTCAACCTGACGTTCCTCGTGTCCTACTCAGAATCCATTTGTCAAGCCATTTTCATGTTGGCATCAAAGGTTGGTTCTTTAATGAGATTTGAAACCTATCGACTGCACGAGGGTAAGCAAGGTCGCGCGTCTCGTTTTCACCACCAGTCAGCGATACTTTAATCATTTAAAAGGAATACAAGTAAACTCTCAGCGTATATACGCTGAGAGATATACACCTGGTGTATATATCTTGAGATCACTTACGTGGCCTCTAACATGCGAGGACAGCACTGCAAAATGCAGTGCTCACCTAAGTAACCTTCGTTAATTAGGTGAGCATTAGGCACAACCTGAGTCATATTACCGCATCTCATGTTTTGGTGGTTCTAAGTTACAGTATTTTCCGGGATATAAAGCGCGCTTTTTTTTTCCTACAAAAAGTCCTGGAAAATCAGCCTGCGCCTTATATGCTCAAGGTCAGTGTTAAGGGTAGGCTTTGTGTTACGCTTTAGCAATTGTTTACTAACGTCTGATATGTCTTGTATGCTCGTGCGCCTTATACGCCGCAGAATACGGTACATATAATCACTAAACATGTACAAAGAGGACATGGCAATATGAGATGACTTAGCATATGAGTAGAATCCCTAAAAGACAATATAGTTGACTAGCTTGAAGGAAATCACAGAGGACTTGCAAGAAACATGAACGCTGGAGCTTCAAAAAAAAAGAAAAAAGAGTAGCCTAAACTCGACCAGGGTAAAGTTAGGAAAACTTACATTAGTTCCAGCGACTTGGATGGTTGAAAAATTGAGTAGGAAGGAGTGACTTGGATGGTTGAAAAATTGAGTAGGAAGGAGTGACTTGGATGGTTGAAAAATTGAGTAGGAAGGAGGAGAGGCAGAGAGCATTAGGTGGGTACAAGCTTTGTCTTTCTAAATTTTATTTAGCACAGGTTCACCTACCACTATATACTGCTGCCTCGTTTCGGAACGTAACCTGGCTATGATTAAACAACAGAGCTGTGTGAAAATTAGACACATGTGCAACATCTTGGTATCTTTATTGTAGACGTTTCGCCAACCAGTGGCTTTATCAATATAAATTCAAGTGCGTAATCTGAAGACAGAAGAATTTTTGATAAAGCCACTGGAGGGCGAAACGTCTACAATAAAGATAGCCAGATGTTGCACATGTGTCTTGTTGGTAGATGAATTTGTTAGAGAACCGACAAGTTGATAATTGAGACACTTGTTCAACACTTGGGTAACGAGAACACTTGTTCAACACTTGGGTAACGAGAACACTTGTTCAACACTTGGGTAACGAGAACACTTGTTCAACACTTGGGGTAAAGAGAACACTTGTTCAACACTTGGGGTAACGAGAACACTTGTTCAACACTTGGGTAA
This sequence comes from Cherax destructor, assembly GCA_009830355.1. Taxonomy (NCBI): domain Eukaryota; kingdom Metazoa; phylum Arthropoda; class Malacostraca; order Decapoda; family Parastacidae; genus Cherax; species Cherax destructor. The sequence goes on from WNWK01000345.1 coordinate 142,130, forward strand.
CGAGAACACTTGTTCAACACTTGGGGTAACGAGAACACTTGTTCAACACTTGGGGTAACGAGAACACTTGTTCAACACTTGGGGTAACGAGAACACTTGTTCAACACTTGGGTAACGAGAACACTTGTTCAACACTTGGGTAACGAGAACACTTGTTCAACACTTGGGTAACGTTTCTACAATAATGAAACCGAAACGTTGCACAGATAAAATAATGCACGGGGACTCTTAACCCTGACATATATGAGGTTCGAATCCCCGTCTGTCCTGTGTACTCAATGACAGTCTTCACGACTTACCGTTTATAACCTATGTATCTCTTATCATATTCCATCATAAGCCTGGTTGGTCAATGTGGTTTGAAGCCTGTCGACTACACTGGGGTCATTAAGGCTGCATGACACCTGTTTAACACCAGTTAAGAAGATTTTTAAATACCTAAAATAGAGATCAAAGAAAAAAACTTAGTATACAAAGTGAGATATACACCTTACGATGTATAGAGGTATAAATCTGACGACGTATATATATAAGGATGTATATACATACAAAGAGAGTCTTACACCTCACAATATATATACAAAGGTATACACCTCGCGGTGTATATCCTGTGACTCAAGTTGTACTTATAAAGTAATAAAAAGTGACCAGTAAATAATTACAATAAATAATATTTATTCTCATTTATAATAATTCTTATTGAGAATATATTAATTTATCGGCTAATTAAAAAAATCGTATATAGATCACTAGAAATTATTAATTTTTTTTTTTATGAAAAAAAAGTTGTATATAATTTTTAATAATGGAAGTGCGTCAGTTTGTGGTACGCTGAAGGCTCGTTACTCTTTTCTCTCTCTCTCTCTCTCTCTCTCTCTCTCTCTCTCTCTCTCTCTCTCTCTCTCTCTCTCTCTCTCTCTCTCTCTCTCTCTCTCTCTCTCAAAACAGCCTTAATAACACGCCAGTAAGCCCTCGTAAACTTTCCTTAATTGCAAATTATTTCGTTTCCCTTCAAATTGGTTCGCATCTTACTTCGGGAAATGGTAGAGGGATTGACATAGGAACCCATTGTCTCAGGCAAGGTGATAGGTACCCATTATCACAAGCAAGGTGAAGGGTACCCATTATCACAAGCACGGTGATGGGTACCCATTATCACAAGCACGGTGATGGGTACCCATTATCACAAGCACGGTTATGGGTACTCATTATCACAAGCACGGTGATGGGTACCCATTATCACAAACACGGTGATGGGTACCCATTATCACAAGCACGGTTATGGGTACTCATTATCACAAGCACGGTGATGGGTACACATTATCACAAGCACGGTGATGGGTACCCATTATCACAAGCACGGTTATGGGTACTCATTATCACAAGCACGGTGATGGGTACCCATTATCACAAGCACGGTGATGGGTACCCATATTTCTTATTCTTTAGGCTCCGGAAATATATATATATATATATATATATATATATATATATATATATATATATATATATATATATATATGTCGTGCCGAATAGGTAAAATTGGTCAATTAGCAAGAACTCATTTAAAATTAAGTCCTCAAATTTTCTGTTATACGTTTAAAGATAGATTTTTTTCCATTTATGGTAATGTAAAAATTAATAAATTTGTACCAAAAGAACCTCAGACGACTTACCTAACCTTTTTATAATAAGCGCAATTTAGCCTAATCCAACTAAATATAATTTAATAATAAACACAATGAAAATTATTTTTTTCGTTAGGTTCAGAATGATTTTTGCGAAATTATTGCATACACAAATTTTCGCTTGCCTTATTCGGCAAGAAGAGCGTTGCTATTTAAGCCAAAATAGCAAGGTTTACCTATTCGGCACGACATATATATAAACACTTAGAGCATATATTTAAGCCCAACAATCATTAGGTTAGGTAAGGTTCGTCAGGAAACAGGACAGGTGTTTCCTGACGCGGGTCTTAGATGACCCGCCGTTAGAGCTTTTGGTCATGTGACCAAGACCTTCCGCTGGCTCACCTCTCCACCCCTTTAAAAATTATAGTCGTAGTTATAACGATTTAGTGACAATCATTAATTTGAGCACAAGAACACTAAGACCCGAGAGAGAGTACTATGGAAGCTGGACTCGACACAGGAGGGAATAATTAGAGAGAGAAGGGGAATTAATCAGCCACTGATAAACCAGGGAGGAGGTCAAGGGTAATGAGAATGGAAATGACTATGCTGCGTGATGATAGCAGAGGGAGATAATTACATCATTACCCTGTGTGCTGATAGCACTGGCTGGAGGACAGATGGTACACAAGGAGGGGAGCAGGAGACATATAAAGTTCCCAAATATATGCCGTGAATGAACTTAAGTTTCTTCATGGTGTAAACCAGGAACGAACTTAAGTTTATGGTGTAAACCAAGTTTTGGATGATATAAACTAAAGTGTTGAACGATATAAACCAAGTTTTGCATGTTATAACCCTAAAGTTTATCCTGTTATAAAACTCAAGTTTATCCTTTTATAAGACTTTATAAGAGTTCGGATATTTCTCAAAGACTAAATTAAACAGACCAAATGTTTCTCAAACCCAGATTAAACAGTGGCGACATTACTCAAGAGTTGATGAAGAGTCGAGGTATTTCTGGGCTAATATCCGTATCAGATAGAATATCACTCAGACAAGGCAGATGTTACAGCAATAACAGCAGCAGCAGCAGCAACAACAACAGCAATAACAGCAGCAGCAGCAGCAGCAACAAAAACAGCAATAATCAAAGCAGTAATATTTCCTGAACACTGAAGTGTACAGAGACGACACAGAGATGAAACTGCCTTCATAACCTCAGTGGGAGTTTCAGTGTCGCCTCAAAGTCTAATCACATCACTATTGCTCTTTCTGGACGTCATTAGACAAATATTAATTCGTAAAAAAATTTCAGTCGTTCAAAACATTCTGAAACATGCGATGTTTTCAGGCTGACTGACCTAATGAGGTTTTAATTATTAAAATTGTGAAAGGCATTCAGAAATCTGAAGGGGTGTATACACACACACACACGCGCGCGCGCGCGCGTATATATAATGTATGTGTGTGTGTGCTTGCATATATATGTAAATTACCTCCCAGTGAAAATTAATTCATTAGGGATGGTATGAAACTAATGAAGATAACCTGTAAGCTGGCAAAGCTTTAAGATAACTTGAACAAGCTGCAGACTTAAGATAACTTGAACAAGCTGCAGGAGAATGACTGCTTGAATTAAACCCTATTAAGAGTAAAATAATCACAGGAGAGGAAGTAGAAAGACAGGATACTTTGTAACACATGAGACTGCAAGAAGAAAGATCTGGGAGTAAACACTTAGCCGAACATATCACCTGTCGTACATATCAACTACATAACTTCAAGGAATATGCGACTTGATGAACAAGACACATGTGCATCACATCAGCGGTCATCTTCAGTCGAATACAGGCAAATATAACATACAGTAGAAGAAATTTTGAGGTGATCAGTCCCTCGACCTCACTGATCAAACATACTGTACACAAATAGACCGCACATAGGTGTTTTTTATATATTGTTCCAGTTACGGGATTGTCTTTTTATTCCTTATCAAGTATACAACCCGTATTAAAGTAGAGAAGACTAAGAAGTATGTAGCGGGACTACTACCTTAGATTAGGTAAGGTTTGTCAGGAAACAGGACAAGTGTTTCTTAACGCCGGTCTTAGTCGTGTGATGACCTGCAGCTGGAGCTTTTGGTCATTTGACGGAGGCCTTCCGCTGGCTTACGAAACCGAGGAGGATGGACAACGAGGAGAGGCTCAAAAAGCTTAAAATTAACCTAACACCAGACTAGAGGTGGACCAGTGAGCACGTTAGTGGTCTGCAAAACGTTCAGCTAAACTGGAGACAAATGCTGCAAAGGCGACAAATGGAGATGGCAAAACTGCAGAGTGGAACTCTAATGCGACGTTTCGCCTGTGCAACATACTTCTTCAGTGACTAAAGAAACCTCTTCCATAGGAAACGTCTCAGAAAGGCTCCACTCTATTTTTTTTCCCCTATTCAAGGATTAGCCAGAGAAGATAGGACCAAATAATTTAAGATGCAACAAAATGGAATCTAGAAGGTACAGATGGCAGCTGAAGATACAGAATCCAAAGAGACATTACAAAATGCTTCTTCAATTTGCAGGGAGGTAAGAAATCGGAATCCACAAATAACCTCACTTAAGAGAGAAAAACTTTCTGATTTTCTTGAGAAAGTGGGAGAGGCAAACTCCATACACAGCTTCAAGCGTAGAAATGATAATCTGCTAGTGATTAAAAACAGAATCGGAGGTCAAATGAAGAGTAAAAGGCGGAGTTCAGAAGACTATAATCGACCCTTGAAAATATAAATTGATGAGTGAACACAAAATGAATTAGTGTCAACAAACCTTTACAACCAGCAGCTTTTTGCCTCTGTTTTTGGTGAGCAAAATATGAATAAGAATTAAGTGCACATGTTCCCGGAGTAAATAGGAAACGAGGAAGAAAAGGGAAACACAAAGATGAAAGATAGTCTTAAGAGCTTGAATTGGAAAAGAGAACGAGAGATGAAGGATTGGATCCCAGTGAAGCACCTTTATTGGCTTTCTATATTGGCGGAGCTGACCTTGTGTAGAGGGTGAACTTTCATTTATGGGAACATTACTGTGTGAGAATGGTTGATGGTGGAGGACCAAGAGGAGAGAGGAATTGTGTCAGCCGAGTCTTACCTTGGTTCCAACTTTTAACCAGTTTGGTGGAGAACCAGGTCGCTGTCTCCAGTTTCTAGATATGCTTAATCAAGTAATGGTTCCATGGTGGTGCTGCATACTCCACGAGAGGCCTGAAATGTGTCATGAAATGTGCTGTTATAACTCGATAAGATTCCTGGCAGCCAATCAGAAGTTGTCAATATGGCGGAGAAGGTATTAATTTAGTGCCTCTCTGGTGATGCATTCACTGTCTTACAATGTTCCTGAAAATACCTTATATCATCGAGGTGAAGATATTAGCAGGCAGTTACCACAGGGCCTCTGCTCACACTCTCGGCATCCACCGTGGTACACTGTCGAGTCCCATTTTATTTGATGTATCCAATTCACTCAGTAGCTACACTCCTTCCCTTGTTGCATGGAGGGGGGGGGACAGTCTCTATTGCCAAACTTTTCTCTATGACTTTCTGTTGTCACTTGCTAGACAGAGAACACATTACATCACTTGCTAGACAGAGAACACATTACATCACTTGCTAGACAGAGAACACATTACATCACTTGCTAGACAGAGAACACATTACATCACTTGCTAGACAGAGAACACATTACA